>MJUU01057488.1:0-18168 GCA_002080025.1 Modiolus philippinarum | reverse complement strand
GACAAATTCGCTGTTTAAAGGCATGCTCACGCTGCTCGTTTTCACTGCTCGTGTGCTCATTTCGCTGCTCGTACTGCTCGCGTGCTCATCTCGGGAATTTGAGAGGAGGATTTGGGCCTTAAAAGGAGAGGAGGAGAGAAAAACTAAAATATTTTTATTCATTTTAAAATTTTTTTTTATTATTTTTTTTTTCAGTTTTTTAGGAACCTCCCAGTCCCCGTTCCCTGACACATGACTGCTTTATGACGGGGAAAATAAAATATGCATTTATGTAAATTAGTGTATTATTCATTGCCTAATTGAATGAAAAGTATATAGATACAGGAAACAATAAAAGGAAATGCACCACAAATCAACAATGATACAGAACGAAATAAAACAATAAACAGATGCAAAAGCTGGGGTAACGTTAGGACAAACAAAACATGGACTCCAGAGTACACAAAACAAAGGGGAGATAACTGAGACAAAAGACAAAGGGTAAAGGGTATCACAAAAAATAAATCCATACCAACGCAATGGTTGAGTTAAGGTTATAAGTTAAACACAAGTACAGAAAAAATTTAGTACTGGACAAAAAAATATCAGAGTGATAAAGTACATACACAAAGAATAAAACCTATATTCGCAATGGTTATTCAAGCAACACGAGAGAAGGAATCAAAATAGAATAAAACAATAGAAAGAGGTTTGGGTTAGAATACTGAACCCAGTCGCCCCACCCCAACCGTCACACCACTCTCACACCATTTCGCTACGCTCACGGTGCTCTACGTTCCTGAAGCTTGGAAGTCGGGATCATGGATGACCATATAAGGAAAAATTGGCGTGGTTGATTAGCTCATTTGCATAATCGGAGGTAATTTAGGAATTTTAACATTAGCTCTATGGGAGGATAGGTGGTCTAGGGTAACCCGATACACTACTCCCGTTCAGCAGTTTAGAAGTAATTTTTTTCCTGAATATTGTTGTGGTTTAGAAACATGTTAATAAATTAAAAATCTTCTGGAGTCCTTTCCTCCATTCAAACGGTTTGAAAATAACCTGGAATTTACCTGGAACATAGGATTGCATAAACTTCTATTACTTTGAACTTTGAACTAATCAGTGCCTCTTCATGACCCCGGAGAACTTACTACGGAAGCGTATTAGCGCCACACAAACTTTTTTTTTTTTTTTTGCGTTATAACGCAAAGTTTGCGTTATTTCGCAAATATTTGCGCTATAACGCAAAGTTTGCGTTATTTCGCAAATGTTTGCGTTATAACGCAAAGTTTGTGTTATTTCGCAAAGTTTGCGTTATTTTGCAAAGTTTGCCTTATAACGCAAAGTTCATTTTAAATTGATAGATAATGTATTCGTATAAAGAATTCGAAATTTAGAGTTGTGTACTGGTGTGTACGGGTAGAGTTCGATTTTTTTTGTTAAAATCAACATAACGGCTAAAGGATGAAGCATGATAAAGTAAAATAGCTACACAAATTAAACTGAATAATACGTTGTTTTTTTTTTGTTCTCTCCCTAAGGATTATCTCCTACGCACAAGAGATTAATCTTTTTATACCACTCAACAAAAGAAACGATACACAGATTTCATTAAAAATAATATTTTACTTTTTAGCAGAAAACTGTAACTCATAGACAAAGTGTATTTTTTGTACGTCGGAATTAACATTATACCAAAAAATGTTTCCTACAATTTCTAAACCATCTCCGGTCACGGTCAAGGTCACAATCCGGAATTTCTGTTTGCAGTCGAAAATAATGAGTATATCCACATTTTCTTTTACCAAACCATCACATTTTCGAACCGGCTGACTGTTGCTTTGTCGACCATGATTTCCTCAGGCCTATTTTTCATTTTCAACTGCCGTTCTCATAAGCGTTAGACGCGTGTTATGCGATCTTGACGTTGCGACGTCTCGCGGGAAGTGCTGTCACATGATTTATCATTTGATGAGCATGTTTGCTAAGAATTTATCAATAGTCTTTAGTTTCTTCTTCTTTTCACATTACAATGAATTTCGAGGGCAAAATTCAAGATCGAAGGTGTGACCGCGCTAAGTTACTGTCCATAAAGATATGTCTCAAATCATACATGGAGGGGGTAGTTTTTTTTCTTATTGTATTGTTTTTGTTTGTTTTTCTTTTCTTTTGTTTTTGTTTTGTAGTACATAATGCAACGGAGTTTCAAACAAATTATTCACATTAAGATATTTTAAAAATAAATACAATACTAACAGAATTTCGGTTTAAGGTTGTCTGCTTCCGACTTTTATTAATTGTTTGCTTTTTTTAAATTAATTTGGACATACCATTTCTCACATGACGTGTGATGCAGGCTTAGCAGGAGACGCTCACAATGTCTCATTCCTGAAGGATTAATTATGAACATGTCCATGCTATTTCTCGTAACACCGGTGGATCCATCTTTCGAAAAAGGGGGTTTCGATGAGATTCCAGAAAAAAATATGGTTCTAGTCGATGTTTACCATTTTTGTCAATATATACATAAATCCTGCACGAAATGAAAAAAAAATCCAGAAAAGAGGGCTCTAACACCCGGAACTCTCCCCTGGATCCTCCAATTTATACATAAAATGTCAAATAGATCATCGGTATATTATGCTCCATGGTATTTTATTGCAGAAAATGCATTCAAATTATTTACAATTATATTATAAAAATAAAAAGAACATATCCTTTTTTAGCTCACATGGCTATGCCAGGGTGAGCTATTGCCATCACTTAGCGTCCGTCGTCAGTCCGTCGTTAGCTCACTTTCAAAAATCTTCTCCTCTGAAACCACCGGGTCAAATGGAACCAAACTTCACCTGAATCATCACTAGGGTATCTAGTTTCAAATTAATGATTTTGTATGTCTTAGGTCAAACAACATGACTGCCGTTACTAAAAATAGAACTTGGGTTAAATTACAGTTTTTGGCAAATAACTTAAAAACCGTCACAAGTAACAAAAATCTGACTGAAGTAAAAGTGATCAGCATGAGAAGATCTACCCATGCTGAAATTTTGAAGAAAATCTAATGACCCGTCTCAGAGTTATTGCCCCTTTTCCGCAAATTTTTAAAAATTTTGATGTTTTGTAATTTTTATAAAAAAAAAGACTATAGTAGATAGAAGTTAATTTATATTGCAAAAATGTTCAGCATGTTCCACCCACATAGAAATTTTGAAGAAAAACCAAGTACCTATATATGAGTTGTGGCCCTTTATGGGTCACATTTTTCGTTATTTTATACTTTTTGTCCTATATTTCAAAAACGCTTTGAGATAGAGGTCAAGTTTAAATTGCAAAAATGTTCAGCATGTTAAGGACTATATTTTATTGAACACATTAAAGTTTTCCGACCTCTTCCAAGATGGCCGCCAGCGGGGAACTTAGTTTACTATTTGACCTAATGGGAAAATTCATACGAAGAACTTCTTCTTGAGAACCATCAAATGGATTTGAACAAAACTTGGCATGAATAATGTTGATGAGGTGCTGACTAAGTGTTATTACTTTGGTGCCGATCCGTCATCCAACATGGCCGCCATCGGGATCTTAATTTTAACATTGGACCCTATCGGAAAAGGCATACGAAGAACTTCTTCTTGAAAACAAATGAATGGATTTGAACCAAACTTGGCATGAATAATGCTTATGAGGTGCTGACCAAGTGTTACTACTTTGGTGCCGATCCGTCATCCAACATGGCCGCCAGCGGGGAACTAAATTTTAACATTGGACCCAAAGATAAAATGCATACAAAGAACTTCTTTTTGAGAACCATCAAATGGATTTTAACAAAACTTGGTTGATAATGCTTATGAGATGCTGACTTAGTATTTTTACTAAGGTGCCAATCCGTCATTGTATATGACCCCACAGCATTGGACCCTATGGGAGGATCTTCTAGAGAACTGTTGAATGGATTTGATCAAACATGACATGAATGATGCCTGTCAGGTGCTGACCAAGTGTCACCAGCTGTGAACTTAACAGAAGATTTTCTTCTAGAGACCTGCTGAATAAATTTAAACCAAACTTTGCATAAATGATGCTTATGAGAAGCTGACCAAGTGTTGTTTCTTCGTTGCTGATCTAACATCCAATATAGCCGCCAGCAATGAATTGGACCCTAAGGGGAAATGCATACAAAGATATAATAGAAAACCGCTGAACGGATTCAATTTAAACAATGCATAAATGAAACTTGTGAGATTTTGACCAAGTTTGTTACTTTGGTTCTGATCGTCTTCCGACATGGTCAGCAGTGGCAAAACTTAGTTTAACATAGGACCCAATGGGAAATGCATAAAAAGATATTTTGCTCTGAAACTGCTTGAACAATTTCAGTAGAATATTGATATGATAGTCCTTGGATGACCCTCTTCAAAGTTCGAATAGCTAAATAGCTAAATAGCTGAATAGTCAAATAGCTGCCAACAGGGAACAAAGATTAACATACGCCCTTTAACTTTGGAAACTGCATTCAAAAATCTTCTCTGAAACTGCTTGAACGATTTTAATTCAATTTTATAAAAAGTTTCTGATTTTTATGTACATACACCACCAAAGATGGACCATCAATTTGGAATTATAGTGCTGCATAGAACCAAGGTGAGCGATACAGGCTCCAAAGAGTCTCTTGTTTTTTTTTTTTTTTTTTGTTTTTTTTTTTTGCAGTAAAGGACAAAATGTTTACTATCGTACAAAACTGATTTGAATAATCATCTTTTATGTTAAATAATCTATTTCTCTTTACCAATTGCACTTTTAAAACTTAATATCTTTTCTGATATTGTATGACTATTTATAATCCTTAAATTTGATTTGGATTGACGCTATATTTAGTTTTTAAATCAAAACAATATTATATTGCATTCTTTTAAAGTAAAATTGCTTGTCGAAAGATTATCTCGTACGATAATTTCTTGTGCGTATGAGATAGTAATATATTGGGTTATTGGATGTGGTTTGTTTCCATTGATTTATTCACTTTTTTACCTTTTTGGGGCCATTTAGGGCTTTCTATATGGTGTGAGGTTCTCACTGTGTTGAAGACCATATGGTGACCCTAGATGTTTTGTTTTTGGTCGTTTTAACCTGGGTATGGGATGTCGTCTCCTTGACATTTACCCCATTTCCTTTCTTTTTCATATTCACTTTATTTGGTGAAGCTGTTATATCTTTTCACCATTAATCGTTTTGCCTTTATGTAAATTTAAGCCCAAAAATCAAATTCTATCCGTACACATCCGTACACGACTCTAGATTTGGAAATTGTTGGATCTATCAATTTAAATGTACTTTGCGTTATTAGGCAAACTCTGCGAAATATCGCAAACATTTGCGTTATAACGCAAACATTTGCGAAATAACGCATACCTTTGCGAAATAACGCAAACATTTGCGTTTTAACGCAAACCTTTGCAAAATAACGCAAACCTTTGCGTTATAACGCAAAATATTTAAAAAAAAGTTTGTGTGGCGCTAATACGCTTCCGTAGCTTCCTTCATCCGCGGATAGCACTTTTTAAGAAGTCGGCTACAAAAAGAAAGCAAAATGGTCTTTTTGGCACTTAATTCTCTGTAACAGACTGCAGACTCAGTCTCCGGTCGATCCGAACAAGGCTTCAATGTACGTGAGGGCATCGAGGACACTACAAGCCTCTCACAGTGAAATACAATAGCTCCAATGAACTTCACTGAAAATGAAATTAAGAATGAGAGTAATGTCTTACCTTGAAACCCCTTTCGCTTTATGTAAACACTTGCCTTTTGTGATGCTGGCTATATTTTGACTGAAAACTTTAAAAATGAAATGACATTTGATTTAAAATAACATAATGCTCAAATAATTGTGAAAATTGGCAATCCTCAAATGAAGACAACATGGCGTATGCTACATGCTACACAGGAAATGTCATAAATTCAGTTCCAGGACCGACAACCATCTAAATGACAGTTGAGCTTGCAATGCGCTCTGGTGAAGCGTGATATAATTGTTGGGGATTTGATTAAATAATAAGGCTGAATATGAATTTCACACCAAAAAGATAATTCGGTTTGGAATGGGCACCCGTTAAAATTTTGAAAAAAAATATTAGTCAATCGTTTTCTATAAATCAATTGCCTGGTACGTTCGTTTGCCTGGCAACCTTTTGATTCGATTGGTAGACAAAAAATGTTTCATGAATATTGATTACTCACACAAATTCATTTAAACTTAAAAAATTAATGATGCAATTTGTCCGTGACGACAAGTACACAGGAAAAAATCGGATATTTCAACAAGTACATAATATTTGGAAAACCAGAACATACCTTCACCTACCTTAGGTGAAATTAATTCTTTCTATGCAGTAAGCATTTCTAAATGTTTCAGAAAACGAAAAGTGGCTTGACAAGTAGTATAGCATTCTACAGATCATATTATTAAGATTTCTTAAATACATGCAATTGACCGACCAATTAATTTGACGGGGGAGGCTATGGTTTTTTCCCAAAAAATATTTTTAAGCTGATTTTATGTGAAAAAAATTTGGCTGCGAAAATGATGAAAAAAAGAAGAGAAAGGGACATTCTCACTCTAAAAATTATGCTAATTTTGAAAAAAAATATTTTGTAAAGACAAGTTAAAAAAAAAATTCTGCCCAGAACACCCCCCGCCAACCCCCCCCCCTCCCCATTTCAAGTTAAATTGTCGGTCCGTTAGTTTTAAAAAATAGAATTTTTCTATACTCCACAATCAGAGAATACATAGAATATGTTTAATTGTGCCACTCGCTAGAAATGATGACAATAAGAAAACTACTGCTGATAAAAATATTTCTCAAGGAACATAATTTCACGCATCTATATGCAATGCATACCATTACCTAGTGGGCCTAATGGGATCTGAAGGTATAGGATCTGGAGATATGTTTCCGTGGACCAATTGATAAACGAGGCGCCAATATTGGGTTAGTAACATAGGGTTAGCATTCAGTCACTGTTGCAATTATCACTGCAGAAGTTTTACGGTCGTCACCATGATTTGACAGACCGTTACAATGTTTCTATTTCACAAATAAAAACAGATATCTTTGGGTAGATCCAGAGTTTGTTACCGGAATGACTAACACCGACTGTGACAAAACCGGACTTTTAACTGGCAGTGTGACGGGTGCCACGCGTGGAGCAGATCATAATTACCCTTCCGGAGCACCTGATGATACCTCTGTTTTTATAGGGGTTCATACTGCTAGTGCTTTAGTTGTGTGGCGTTCTTTATTAAGTCTCCCAAACGAAGTTTGGGAAGACTTATTGTTTTTACTCAATTCTTATTAAGTCACCCAAACGAAGTTTGGTGACTTATTTTTTTTTACTCTGTTTCTTACTATTCTTATTATTATTCCTCATCTTATCATTTTCTCAAAGATGGTTAGTTTAATCTTAGTGAAACTTGGCACCATAGTTGATTTCAGCCCCAATATGTGCAAAAAGGTCTTGGAATTTCAAAAGTGACCACCGTCATTGGTCACTTTGACCTTTGACCTCAAACCTTGTGATTGGATTATCTTGAAAACCATAAAAGATATCTGATAGAATGTAATGACAAAATGTTTATTAGGTCATGACGGTCATTTGTTACATTTGGACCGAAACTCTATGATGAACCGTTCATGAGTTATGCCCCTTGAAAATTTCATTATATCGTTAAACATGTTTTTTTTTTCTTGAAAATGGTTAGAGATAGAAACCTTGGACCTCTTCCATTCAACTTAAGTGATATGTGTTACATTTAAAAATGTTAAGTTCAAAGGTCATTGGTCACTTTGACCCTAGACCTTGTCATGGGATTAACTCATAAACTGTAATAGATAGCTGATAAAATATTATTGCAAAAAAGTGTGTCTAGTTGAGATCTACATTTGTTACATTGGGTCCAAAATTATTGGACCAACGGTTTTGTGCCTATGGACCAAAAACCGATTTTGATGTCCGATTTAGGGATTTTCGCTTTTAGCTCAAATACCATTGAAGATACAAATAAACATTCAACATACAAAATGTTCAGGAAGACGGGATGTTCAAAATGAGTTCAAGGTCAAAGGTCAAGGTCACACCCAAAACTTTATTTCATGTTCAAGTTTCAATAAATATACATAATAGCTTGGAATGTTGGTTTCATCAATGAATCAATAATGAAAAAAATATGACGCAACTTTCTTTCTGACGCAATCCAGAAATAAGTCGATGCCACTGCTGGTGGACTGTTAGTCCCCGAGGGTATTCACCAGCCCAGTAGTCAGTACTTCGGTGCTGACCCGAAAGCCGATTCTATTTAAAATCTTACAATATCCAATTTTTGTAAATTTTGTTGAAACTAAGGAGTATCTCCCTCATGCAAAGCTCTGTCTTTAGCTGATTTTGGTTTCCTATTTAGATCATATTTGGTAATTTGTTCTATTTCGGTTTTTTAACATCTTTGACATTATGGTCTTCCATATGTTAAGATTTTATCTGCACTGAAGAGACATAAGTTGTCGAAATGCGCATCTGCAGAACAAAATTCACAGTAACTTCGGTATTTAGTCATTTGACTTCTGAATCAAAGCACTACTAGCACTGATATACGAAAACATAATGAGCTTTAAACACTAATTCTTACATGAGGGATAAAAAAAAATGTTTCAGAACACATTGTAACAATCATTGGTCAAGAGCAATTGAGTATGGAATCTGGTTTTGGTTACTTATGTTTGCATGCAAACATATCATCTCTAGTTTTTATTATATCGCCCAGACGTAGTCGGGGCGACATATTGTTATTGTTCTGATTCTTCTTTTTCTTATTCTTTGTTATGTCGCACCAGACGTAGTCGGGCGACATATTGTTATTGTATTGTTTCTTCTTTTTCTTCTTTGTTATTATTATTATTATGTCGCCCCAGACGTAGTCGGGACGACATATTGTTTTTGGGTCCGTTTCTTTGTTATTATTATTATTATGTCGCCCCAGACGTAGTCGGGACGACATATTGTTTTTGGTCCGTTTCTTTGTTATTATTATTTTTCATTATTCTTTCTTTCTTCCAAGGATTTTTGTCCCCCTGTTTTCTCAAAGATGCCTGGACAGAACTCAATCATACTTGGCACAAAGTTGGACCACCATGAGAAGATGTGCATGCACCGGCAAAAATTTTCAAAATGGCCGCCATTTCAAAGATGGCCGCCCTTTTACATTGAGAAATGGAGGATTCAATATCTCAGGAACTGTATTGAAGAATTTGTTCATATTGTACATAAATGTTCAGTAAGATGAGAGAAAGGAATTTATACGAAAAAAAAATTCAAAATGGCCGTCATTTTCAAGATGGCCGCCCAAAATACGTCCAAATTTCATCTTTGTCCGATTTCAATGAAAATTGATTTCTAGGTAGATTTTAGCGCTGCGAATGGGATGGAATCATCAAATTTGCTGCCAGGATCTAGTTATTTTTTATTATTCTTTCTTTCTTCCAAGATTTTTGTCCGCGTATTTTCTCAAAGATGCCTGGACAGAATTCAATCATACTCGCTGCAAAGTTGGACCACCATGAGAAGATGTGCATGCACCGGCAAAAATTTTCAAAATGGCCGCCATTTCCAAGATGGCCGCCCTTTTACGTTGAGAAATGGAGGATTCAATATCTCAGGAACTGTATTGAAGAATTTGTTCATATTGCACATAAATGTTCAGTAAGATGAGAGAGGAATTTATGCGAAAATTTTTTTCAAAATGGTTGTCATTTTCAAGATGGCCGCCCAAAATACGTGAAAATTTCAACATTGTCCGATTTCAACGAAAATTGATTTCTAGGTAGATTTTGACGCTGCAACCAACACGGAAGAATCGAATTAGCTGTCAGGGGCGACATCAGCTATTGCTTGCAATTGCAAATCTAGTTATGTTATTGCTTTTCTCTTTTATTTTCTTCCAATGATTTTGTCCGGCTTCGTTCTCAAAGATGCCTGGACAGAATTCATTCATACTTGGCACAAAGTTGAATCACCATGAGAAGATGTGCATGCACTAACAAAAATTTTCAAAATGGCTGCCATTTTCAAAATATTGATGATTCAATAAATCAGGAACTGAATGGCAGAATTTGTTAATATTTTGTATTAATGTTTGATAAGATAAGAAGAAGGAATTCATGCGAAAAATTTTTGCAAAATGTCCGCCATATTCAAGATGGCCGCCAAAATACATCAAAATTTTAACATTGTTCAATTTCAACGAAAATTTATTTCTAGGTAGATTTTGACAATACAAACAAGATGGAATGATCGCCTTGGACGTCTGGGGCGACATCAGCTATTGCTTGCAATTGCAAATCTAGTTATTATTATTGTTCTTCCACACATTTTTGTCCGGACTATTTTGGGAAGACGGTTTGAGGTAGGCAGATGAAACTTGGCAGGAAGTTAGATCACCTAAACGAAAAGTGCAGGCTACGAAATTTTTTTTCACAATGGCCGCCATTTCCAAGATGGCCGCCATTTTACGTCAAAATTTCAACTTTGTCGGATTTCAACGAAAATTGATTTCTAGGTAGATTTTGACGCTGCGAACAAGATGGAATCATCGAACTGGCTGCCAGGGGCGACATCAGCTATTGCTTGCAATTGCAAATCTAGTTATTATTATTTTTTTTTTTGGTTTTTTTTTATTATTATTGTTCTTCAACACATTCTTGTCCGGACTATTTTGAGAGAACGGTTTGATGTAATCCAGTGAAACTTGGCAGGTAGTTAGATCACCATAACGTGGAGTGCAGGCTATGAAAAATATTTTCAAAATGGCCGCCGTTTCCAAGATGGCCGCCAAAATACGTAAAAATTTCAAGGTTGTCCGATTTCAACGAAAATTGATTTCTAGGTAGATTTTGACGCTGCAAACAAGATGGAAGCATCGAATGGCTGCCAGGGGCGACATCAGCTATTGCTTGCAATTGCAAATCTATTTATTTTTGTTCTTCTTCTTCTTCCGCCTCAAAATTTGTCCGACCATTTTCTCGGAAACAAATGGACGGATCTTCCTATGGGCATAAACTGTGCGCCTCTCCTAGCCGATCTGTTTCTTCACTTTTATGAAGCTGAATTCATCAAAGGGCTTCTTCAAAATAAAAAATAAAACTGGCCCAATTCTTCAATTTTAGCTTCCGTTATATAAATGATATTTTGTCACTAAAAAACCCTCGCTTTTGTGATTTTCTTCATTTGATCTATCCAAAAGAGCTCGAAATTAAGGATACCACAGACACTTCTACACCAGCCTCGTTCCTTGACCTTCACATTGAAATTGACAACAGAGGTAGACTTCAAATTAAAGCTGTCCGACAAACGCGATGAATTCACCATTCCAATAGTAAACTTCCCTTTTCTTTGTAGCAACATCCCAACAGCGCCGGCATATTGAGTTTACATCTCCAAGCTCATTCGCTATTCAAGAGCCTGTGTTCGATACAGTGACTTCATTGATAGAGCCCGATTGCTCACAAATAGGCTACTTCAACAAGGGTATGTTACCCAAAACTTTAAGTCATCCCTCCAGAAGTTTAACATCATTATCTTGTGGACCGCTATGGGATATCTGCTTCCCAGATGACAACAGATCTGTCCCTCTAAAGCTTAATTGTTGTTTCCTCTACCGGATTTGACTTTACTACGGATTTGACATGTTCAACACGGCAGGTGTCTTATAAGAAGCAGGAGATGCTTACTCTAACGGTGCACCTGATCTCACCCATGGCTTTTTATTGGGTCCTTGTTGTCCATCTTTGTGTGTGTGTGTCTTCATTTTTCTTTACTGTGGAGTACTCATGTTGTGTCTCTGGTTTTTTTGTTGTTTTTTTTTTTTTTTTTTGTTTCTGATGTTGCCATTGTCCTTGGATTGTTCGTTTTGGATTGACGGTTCGGTTCTCACTCACTTCACCAAACTTCACATGAAGATGGATCCTAATCCTGAAAGATCTTGGAAACTAAAGGTCTTGGAATTTTCATACCGGCACCGGTTCCCATGAAAATGGCAAAAAAGGCGGCAATCCGGAAATGTAGCCTTTCCCGGATTGCAACATCGACTTCGGTATTTAATTTGGCAGTTTTGTTTTGACTGAAAGTTGCATAGTTTATGACCTATCGCGAAATCAATGAAAATTGATTGATAGCTTAAATGGTGTTAGACCTTCTACTAGCAATATTTGAACTTTAATTCAAGACGATAGCAATCAATTTGGGAACAGAGAAACACTGGGGAGGGAGTAATTTTGAATACCACTGGATAAAAGAGTGAGGGGCAGGGTTAGCCTTACCTCCGATTACCTACTTCTTGGGCGTCAAAGGTCTTGTATTTTTGTATTATCTGGGTCCTGAAGAACCCATCGTGCATGTCATTAATCTTATAAATTTGTGGCTTTCACGTTAAAAAATCTCTGAAGGCACGCATCACGCCTATTATAAAGGGGTATTTTTTTCACGATTCCTGCTCCATAAAAAAAGGACCGGACACCTTCAAGACCCCCTTTATGTCTTAGATAACAGCAGTTTAGGGTGTGCATTTTGAAATATAAACTTATTCAATTGACAGATAACTTCATATATAGGAAATCGTGTTCAATTTTGCAATAGTCCTTTGAAGATAAATTCTTGCGATCGGAAAAGTTTGATTTGGTTTTTGTTCATCCTCTTTTTATACACCCCTTCGAGACGATATAAGTTGTATGGTGGAACTTAGTTAATCAAGGAAAGAGTGATAAGATTGGGAGGAAAATCACCCAGTCCAGAAAATCAAGGAACTGGTTGAATGGATACGTACACATTAGGTGGATTTTAACTCAGAGCGGTGTCAATACATCCTTAAATCTCTCCCTTCTAGAATATTTTGACTTGCAATTGTTTATTTTCAAGAGATGAACGATACAGTTTTAATGATCAGAGTTTGGAGCTCATCCCCTGCTTCACAATATATTTCAAAATATTCCCATCTTCTAGTACTTCTTACTTCTAACTTCTTACTTCTTACTCTTAACTTCTTACTTCTTACTTCTAATTTCTTAGAACTAAGAAGTTAGGAGTTAGAAGTAAGAAGTAAGAAGTTAGAAGTAAGAAGTAAGAAGTTAGAAGTTAGAAGTAAGAAGTAAGAAGTTAGAAGTAAAGAAGTTAGAAGTAAAAAGTAAGAAGTAAGAAGTAAGGAGGTAGAAGTAAGAAGTTAGAAGTAAGAAGTGAGAAAGAATTTGGAAGATCTATGACAGCATGTAGAGCATGAAATGAGCACCAAACTGTGATGATTAAAATGTATTGTTCATACCTTCATTATGAATAATTGCAAGTCTGTATATTCCAGGATGGGACAGATTTTACGGCTGAATTGGGAAAATTGTATAGAGAATGTGAAAAATTATACATACCCTATGCCCAGAAGTACGAAACTGTCTAGATAAATATAAAAAAATAAAAACAAAAACAAAAACAAAACAAAAACAAAAACAAAAACAAAACAAAACAAAACAAAACAAAACTAGAAAAAAAGTATAAATAAAATAAACAAAACAATCGAAAAATACTAGGGATAACTGTTAATTACATAGTTTGAGTTCCATCTGCGCAGTTCCTATATTTTAATGAATACTTGCTTCAAGATAAAGTGAACTAGGAAATTTTCAAATAGGACTCTGACAGAGTTTGTGGTTCCTGCTAATTCTAAAATAAATGCTGTTTCTTTTAAAGGTATGATTACAGCAGTTGACTTAACACTACGATGTCTAACAGGGGTATGTGTTTAAATCCAGCAAGCGTGTACGTTCCCAAGCATCCACTCTTACTTTGTTATCATACCTGCCTACATCAAAAGAGCTTTACAATACAAGCTAAATTGTCTTCACTGGGTCTCAACAACTTTTAAGGGTGTGTGTGTGTGTTGCTTATGCTAAGTTGAATACGATTTGCTGTATTTGCAATTTTTAGTGTAGAAAATTTAATAAGTAATACCTTTACCCGTTATTTTTATCAGACATAATACAAATAAAACACATCGCTTATTACACATAAAATACAATACCGTTCATGTTTGAGAATCCTTGCAACAGTCCTGTAGTCTGAAGACCGGTTGCAAGGCTCACTCCCCCTTAATCCTCTTTTACCAGTGGCAATCCGACTTCTCCCCTCCCAGTGTTTTCCCTTTCCCAAATAAATCATGTTTTTATAAACCTGTTCTCGTATTGGAGTTTGGCTGAAATATTGAAAGTAGGACGTTAAACGCCATTCAATCTATCATTTTTATTGCTTTCGCAATTAGTCATAAACTATGAAACCTTTATTTCTGACAATCAACAAAGTAAAATCCAAAGTCGATGTTGAAGTTCGGAAAGACTATCTTTCCGAATTGCAACATCGAAATAAGAAGTAAGAAGTTAGAAGTAAGAAGTAAGAAGTTAGGAGTAAGAAGTCAGAAGTCAGAACTCGGAAGTCACCTTCCGGCTTTCGTACTGTTCAACATAACATATTTTGAGTGAAAGATAAGCGAAAGAGTTGTGATGTAAGACGCGGACATGATCGAAAATTACTGCTCAAAACAGAAAGTTCACTATTGAAAAGTAGAAATCACCACGCTTGTCGTTAAACCGGTCCAGAGTAATCACTATACTAGCATGAATAGTGGAGCTTGTTAAAAGTCTGGAATTTCTTCGCTGGCATTCAAGGCCGTGCATTCCTCGCATTATTGTTTCTAAATATACATACCCCCCCCCCCCAAAAAAAAAAAGAAACAATACACAAATTGTACCAAAAATGAGTTTTTACTCCTGACAGAAAACCATAATTCATAGACAAATGTATTTCTTTACACGTAAGAATAAACATTTTGCCCATAAATGTCTCTCACAATTCCTGAAGCATCTACGGTCACGCTCGTCGTCTTTGAATTCGTGTTTGCAGACGTAAAAGGTGAGTATGTACATATCTTCCTTTTACCAAACTGTCATATTTTCGAACAGACTGACATTTAAAATCTTTTGCTATGACAACCATGAATTCCTCCGGCCTATTTTCCATTTTCAAGTAACGTTCTCGTAAGTCATACACGCGTTGTGCGATGTTGACGTCGCGACGTCTCACCAGAACTGCTGTCACGTGATTTATCATTTGATGAGCCTATTTGCTGAAAATAAGTCTACTGTTTGTTCTTCTTTTAACATAACCATGAATTGTGAGGACATAAATCAACATCGACGGACTGACCGCGCTAAGTCATTGTGCACGTGGATTTAACGGGGATACGTTATCGAAATGATAGATCAGCCCTAGGTCATTATATAAGCCGGCAACAATTAAATCAACCACCAGTTAGCCGAGAACTCAATTATCGGGTGAAAAACTTCCATTCCGGATTTTTCATCACATCCGTTGATTACATTAATACATTAAAGCAGAAACTTCAAGTTGCGCAATACAAAGATATTTACAAACTTGGCTTAGTATCGTTCTTTGTTTTGAGTAGTATATAAAATGTAACTGAATATTTTACGAAAAATTATGAAGCCTTGAATAATTCTCTTAAAACAAAAAAAAAACAAAAAAAAACATCCAATAACTCTATATGAACTTTTATTTATTTCGTTTACATTGAGTATTTTTGTTGATATGCTATATTTATAGCTACAGAGGTGGTTGGACCAAATCACAGAGTTCTTGCATCATTCATTATGTACTTTTCCTACTGTATTGGGGAGTATATATTACTGATATATGCCTATTTTATACGGAATTGGGAAAACTTAATACTGGTCATTTCTGTTCCGATTACAACAAGTTTCCTTATATTGATGTAAGTACTCATACTGTTAATGATTAAAGTAACGTCTCAGTGCTATTTATATTACTGCTAAATCGTAACATACTGGAAATCAGTGAGATATTGCAATGAACGATCAATCGATCGCTACATATTTATGACATCATTAGCTAGGCTATGGAATAGCTTAGCTATATGGATAGTTCTTGGGGGGATGAGGAGTACGCTTGCGCAGTGAGGAGAACGCATGCGCAGAAGACTATTGACCAATAGGAATGCAGATTCTCGAAAATCAAAATGGCGTCCAGTTTCGTCGTGATAAAACGGGGCGGGGTTTAATTTTTCTGTTTCCTTGTGGAAGTTGAAAAGTATTATAAACATTTACTATAGGTGGTACTGGGAACAGGTTTGTAGAGGATGATGGGATTGGTGTTGCAATATCGCTTAGCCAGATTTATAAATATAGATATGATAAAAAGAATAAGAACAGTAATGTATAAATTTAAAACCAGAAGTTAATAAATAAAGATGAGGTATTGTGCAATAATCAATAATATACAAATACTATAAAAGACTTTTCAATTGTTTTTAAACAAAGCGTGATTGTAGTTTGTGGAGATACTTAGGCAATGGAGAACGAAAGGTGGAAAGAGATAGAATTGCGTTTTTGTGGAAGAATAAAGAACTACCGGTGTTTATTTGTGTGTGCTGTAAAAGGTTTCGAAGCCAAGTACATCATGAGCCACCACATCCTTTTCAATCAAACACGCAATTTTCTATCCAAGGTTATTCCATAGCCTAGCGTATCGTTTTTATTTCATAAAAACCATTATCCGATTTATATCATCCACTTATATTTATAAAGTCCCCTCGTGTTTTCTAGTTATATATATTTTCATTGTGTAATAACACCTTATAGTGTTGAAAATAAAAAAGAGTAAATTTACCTTGAACCGACCAAAGATATCTGTATTTTTGATATGTTTATATATGAGAGTATCATATTTTCGTATAAAGCAAAGTTTTTACAAGGGCTGATACAACAGAAACAAAAACAACTAGCCCAGACTTTTAATTTCAGCTTCAGATATATATACGATGTACTTTCTCTTAATAACCCAAGATTTAAAGAATATTTACATCGTATCTACCCCAATGAACTTGAAATTAAAGAGACAACCGATTCACCCGATTCTGCTTCATACCTTGACCTTTTGTTATACATTGACGAACATGGACGTCTGAAATCTAGATTCTATGACAAACGTTATGATTTTGACTTTCCAATTGTGAACTTTCCCTTTCTCTGCAGCAATATACCTGCATCCCCAGCATATGGAGTATATATTTCACAATTAATTCGTTACCGTAGAGCGTGCAGTACATACAATGACTTTGTGGAAAGAGCAAAAGCACTGTCACAAAAACTGCTGAGTCAGGGATATGTTCTGCCTTTGTTACTTTCGTCCCGTCAGAAATTATATGGCCGTCACCACGACATCATAGATAGATATGAAATGTGAGTGTCACAAATGAAAACTGACATTTTCAGCCAGATTCGCGTCTTCCCGGATTTGACATTACCGGTTTTGACTTTACCCTGAATTGACCCACTGACAGTGTGACGGGTGCTGCGTACAGAGCAGGACATGCTTACCCTTCCGGAGCACCTGATGTCACTCTTGTTTTTTGAGACTTCACACTGCTAGTGCTTTAGTTTTTTGTGTTGTATATGTAATTTCGTGTGTTTTGTGGGCATGTGGTGTCTTTGGTCTTCCGTCTTCTGGTGTTCTTGCTTTTGCCTTGTCTCTGGACTTTGTGTAATCTTGTGCTTTGTTCCTTCGGTATTCTACTGCCGTTGTTCTGAAGACAATTATTTATTATCAGTTGCAGATTTTACAGATTTACACATATTTCGGTTAATGGGTTTAGAAATGTTTCATTTGATTTAAACGTATTTATTGCAAAAAACAAGCATATATGACAAAGAATGAGACACAAGTTATAAACTAACGGGGTCTTACAGAAATACTTACTACAGATGAACAATGGCAATGTTTCATTTGATTTGCACTGAAGAGTCATAAGTTGTCGAATTGGTCGTATGCAGAAACATATTCTCTTATGATGCACGCTTATTATCTATGCCTTGCACGAATAGTTATTTGTGGTACACAATGAGACTTTGATGTTTATGTCCGTAGTTTTAGTTCTCTCAGTTTCATTTCTCACAATTGACTCAGTCATGTTGCTTACTGAATTTTACTGTTGTTACGATTGTTTTTTTATTTATCACTTTGGCTATAGGGGGAAGGTTTGGGCCCAATAAAACTAGTTTAACCCCG
>MJUU01057486.1:58355-83030 GCA_002080025.1 Modiolus philippinarum | reverse complement strand
TTATTCGAAGACCCTGAAAGAACAAGTACAGAGACTTATTATAATCCCAATATAACAAAAGTAGAAATGACAATAGAAGGTGTTACAAATCAATTATATAGTCAGGGAATGAAAGCGTATCAACAGTGGGATGAAATAAATAGATTTTTTGCTCTTACTTCAAAACTAGATAAAGAAATAAATAAAACTGCAAAAAAATTAAATTTATCCTATACTACATTAGAAAAATACTTAACAACTAATTATGCTTTATGGTTAGATTTACGTTCAACAGATGATAATTTACTACATGGATCAGGTAGGAGAATCGAAAATGCCTCTGAAGGTATTACAATTCAAATAACTAAAAAAGAAGGAGCTGATCCCAAACCGATAAATGTTTATATTTTTGTTATACAAGATGCACAAATTAATTTTGAAGATGGAAGATCTAAAGAAGTAAATTATTAAGCGAAGCGATTTCGACCGGGGGTCTAGGGTTCCTCTTAAGTAAGAACCTTTAATTTTTTTTATTTTATTTCATTTTCGAACTTTGTTCGTATAAAAATGGATTTACCAAAATATCCTAATTGTGTACTAGGGTTGAAACCATGTAAAAATAATAAAAAAAATAAATATCATGCTTATGATTTAGTATTTCCGAATTAGAAAAAAAAACTAATGATTAAAAAATGATTAAGAAATGATTAAGAAATGATTCAGATATGATTAAAAAATGATTAAAAAATGATTAAAAAACGCTTGAGAAATAGTAATAAAAAGCAATGCTATTAGAAATAACTCCGTCAGAAGATCAGAAAAAAAGAAAAATTGTATTTGTTGTTGGTGGTATGACATTAACTGATTTTGTTACTTAAAATTAAAATTAAACGTACGTTAATAAATTAATAATTTTAAAATTCAAAATCGTCATAAGATTGTGTATATATTTCATTATTTAAGATATACCTATACCTAGTTCGTTTTGGTGCGAATGAAACAACACCTATAAATTCATATTTTAAATCATGATTAATTTTATATTCATTATCATATAATTTGAAAATATTATTACATATATTACATTCAAAATGTTCTGCTTTTTTTAATTGTTCCGCGTTAATATTATTTGTATTAAATTTATGACAATTGTTACATACTTCTGCGTCATTAATAGTAAATTGATAACCTTTATTAATAAATTTTTCGCAGTCTTACAAAATTATTCCTTATATCTCGTGAATTTCTATCCATATTTTTATTTTTTCCACAAGAACAATACCAACACCATTTATCATAAAATTTTAAAAAAATTTTAGGCCATCTTTTTAAAGATTTTTCTTTATTACAATTAACACATTTTAGGGTAGTTATATCTTTATGAATTTCACAATCTTGATATAAACAAACTTTACAACAATTTTTCATACGATTTATTATTATTAATTCTTCATCCATTTTATTAATATTTATTATTATTTTATAAAATAAATTATTTCAAGATTTTTAAATAATGTAATTAAATTTAATTTTTATGTTATCTAAATAATATATACTTTATATAATATTTTCTTCTTTATAATGATTGTTGAGTTACTTATTTTATTTTTTTTATAATGGTCGTTGTTTTTAATTATGTTTTACCTATATTATTTTATGTTTATAGATTTATTTGTTATGTAAATTCAATAAATCAGACATGGGCAGTTGATTTAGTAGATATGTAAAAATACTCAAAACAAAATAAACACTATAAATACTTATTATCAGTTATGGATGTATTTAGTAAATATGGTTGGTTAATTCCATTAAAAAATAAAACAGGAGTAACGGTAAGCGAAGCATTTAAAACATTATTTAAAGAAAGAAAACCAACGTACATTTGGTCTGATAAAGGATCAGAATTTTATAATCGACAAGTAAAAGAATTGTTAAAAGATAATGACATAAAATTATATTCAACTGAAAATGAAGAAAAAAGCAGTGTAGTAGAAAGATGGATAGGAACGATGAAACAACATATGTTTAGATATTTTACAGCCTCTGGAACATTTAAATATTATGACGTATTAGATCAATTAGTTAAAAACTATAATAATACGGTACATTCTTCAATTAAAATGACGCCGGTTGAAGCGAGTAAATCCAAAAATAAATCAAGAGTGTATAAAAATTTATATCCAGAAAAAGAAGAAAAAATTAGTGAGCGAAGCGAGCAGTTACCCTTAAGAAAATCTAAATTCAAAGTAGGAGATAGAGTAAGAATAACAAAGAAGAAGGGTAAATTTGAAAAGGATTATACAACTCGATGGACAAAAGAAATATTTGTAATTGTAAAAGTTTTAAATACAAACCATATTACTTATAAAATAAAAGATTTAAAAGGTGAAGAAATAATAGGTTCTTTTTATGAAGAAGAATTACAGGTGACTCAGTTTTAGATTCGCTGTACTGCCGGCTATTTTTTTTGGTGGGGGGTCAAAAATTTTTTTTCACTTTTTCTGTGTAACTTTTTTGGGGGGGTGTTTTTGTGCCTATTTTTTTTTTTTGAGGGTCAAAAAAAATATAGGGTTTTTTGTGCTGTTTTTGCTTTTTTTGTAGAAATTAAGTGATTTTTAGGTCTTTTGAGGGTTTTTTGGGGGGTTAAAAATTGTAATAATATAATACTTGGGCGAGGCGCCAGTCTCGCTCAAGTATTATATTATTGTCGGATTCGATTACTCTTATACGCTTCCTCTTGGTCCTGGTGGCGTTCTGACTTGGATACTGTTCAAGGTAGACGTTACTGGTAACACCGGCATGAATATTTACACCAGTAAACCAGTACGTAGCCGTTGAAGACGATTTTGCCATTTGAACAGGAAGTGGTATATCAACTATGGACTGTTGTACATTACTTGTCGGTGCGGGCACAGAAATATTAAGTAGGAACTGTTGATACGGCTGAAGACGTGCTAATGACAGACTGAAGTGATGCAGGTACTTCAATTAAAGACGGTTCGTCCGGTAAATCAACATCAAAATTTGTCATAAGATTTTCGAAGTTCGATATATCCTGTAAGGAATTTTCGACTTGCTGTAATGCATGCAATAAAGTATCACCATCTTCTGCGCTAAAGACAGTAGAATCATTAGGATAGACATGGTTATGAAGATCAGATAATGTTTTAGACATATCTTTTTGTTGTTTAACGGAGGCCGAACCATATTCATTAATGGATTGTACATTTTTGTGTCCGGTAATTTGCATTACGGTTGTAGGTGCAACTCCGTCACGAAGAAGTGTGTTTATTGTGGTTCGGCGGGCAGAGTGATTTACTTTCCTGCCGAATATATCCCGGCGTTTTTACACATGTCTTGCATGAGGCTTCCAATTTTATTCTTCCCCATATTTTGTCGCGAAACCCAAATATCACCCTTAGCATTATTATTAAAGGACAGATACAAAACCGAATCTGGATTCTCATTTACA
Source organism: Modiolus philippinarum (assembly GCA_002080025.1). Taxonomy (NCBI): domain Eukaryota; kingdom Metazoa; phylum Mollusca; class Bivalvia; order Mytilida; family Modiolidae; genus Modiolus; species Modiolus philippinarum. Next base: position 79,579 of record MJUU01057486.1, on the reverse strand, counting down.
TATGCAGGTCGTCGTTTTTTATATTCCTTGTAGGTAGTCACCTGAAAACATTTGATATATGATTTCAATTTGCCAAAGTATTTTAATTTTTTTTACAAGATTTTAAAATAATTTACAAGAAAGAAGAATACTTTGCCAGTTGATTTTAATTTTCATGATAATAATAATGGATTTAGCGTTGCTCGACATCCAGCAATGAATTCAGCTTAAACCGGTGCTAGGGGCCGTCTTGAACTTACTATGAGGTATGAGCATAGCTCATTGTTGAAGGACTCATGGATACTTCAAGATGAAGAACAACAATAAAAGCATTGTTCAATTGCTTGTTTTCCCCACGTATTTGTGGAGATTTTGTCTCATTTGCTTTTACTCCATATCCCTTCATTGGTTATTATTAGTTGTAGAAATTTCCATCTGCGGAAACTAAGCTGTAAGGTAAGTTAACTTCGGTATTTTGTTATTTACATCCTTGATTTAAATTGCTAATTAGCCTCTATGAGCACAGCATCATTAATTAACTTTTCAATCAACAAAATAAGAAAAAAAAAACTGATGCAATCAGTTCATCTTTATCATATAAATATAAATGAGTACCTATTTTATAATAATTCATCAAACAATAGGTATAATATCCCACAAAATCATGTACCAAGTCGGGACAAATTACAATATTGTGTATACTTTTTCTTCAATGCATTATATTATGGAGACAAGATTAAGATATGTTTATCTGTTCGCATCTCATTTATGATTATCAATTTTGCGGGGGTGGACAGGGGGTGCCTTTGTTTTCTCCTTCCAGCCCGCCCCTCTTTTGTCTCCTTTCTCTAGGTATCCTTTTTCTTGTCCGATTCTTCCCTTTTTCCACCCTGTCTCCTTTCTCCCGAACCTGCCTCATTTCTCCCGACTTTTTCTCATTTCTACAGCCCGTTTCTTCCGTTTTTCCTTAATCCTGTCCACCTCCTCAATGTTCTCAATTTTGCAGGCAGTTGAAGACTTTTAAAAAAATAAAATGTTTCTTTTTTATTTATTTGAAATTGTAAAGATTAAAAAATAATACTTGTAAATGAAGTATTAGTCCATAAAATATATTTTACATACATACCTCTGATTTCGAACATTTTTGGTGGAAAGGGTTTTACATCCCCTTTTACTCCAGTTCTGGTTTTTGTAGTTCTCTCCCTGTATTGGAGATATTTCTCCCCAGAAGAGGTTTTCATTAGTTGTATGTCTCCCCACCTCATGGCAATATGTTCCTGTCGACTTCGGAGACCAAAGTGTGTCGTGTTGTTCCACCAAACAGTGTTAATCAGAGCTATTGGGGAGCCTAAAATACACACATTCTAAAACTGCTTTAATTAGATTTTATGATTGAATTCCATTAACAACGAACATATGAGTTGTTATTACTCCCCTTTGGGTCGTTGTCTCTTTGACACATTCCCCGTTTCCCTTCTTTTTTCTATAATAATTTATTTTCTAGTACAAATATATTTTTAATAACTATCTTTGACTAAATGAAAAGAAAATAATGTATCAATAATTTAATTATTACCTCATGATGATAGAGTTACTTACCCTAGCAGGTTGGTCTATATATAATATATAAAATGAAATAAATGAACTTTGACTGTGTGTGTGTGTGTGTGTGATTTATTTTATTATTGCTTATGGTCACTGTTGTATTATTCAAATTGTTTTATTCTTTTTTTTGTTCTTTTGTTTTTGTTTTAGAATTTAGCTAGTTTGTTTGTTTTGTTTTTGTTTTGTTTATTTAATCTTTTTTATCTATATACAAAATAGTATAAACAAGATAAATGGCAGACTTGATATAATACAGTTCCCATGATTGAAAACCCAAGTCTAATGTGTAGCAGACAAGGGGTCAGGCTTTTCCAGTGGCGGATTTAGGGGGACGGGTGGGTCTGGGCCCCTTAGGTCGGAAAATATTTAAAATTTTTTAATTGGGTTCCGCCCCCCTTTGAAAAAAATATTGTCAACCCCCCTCCCCCAAGCAGAAAGTCTGGATCCACCACTGTTTTATCTGAAAAAAAAATTAATTCGTACATATTTTCTATTTTTACCTTACTGTGTACACGTTTTCTCAATGATTAAGGTTAATATTTTTTTTCGTGGAAGCGTATTCAATAAGCTTTTTAGTAAATTAAATTGTGGACCCTTACCAGTTCCAAATTGTCCTTTATCATATAAAATGTTAATCTCCTATGATGTCAATCCGTCTGCTCTGTTTGGTTTGTTGTCTTTTCCCTTAGATTTTAGATCTTTACATTTTGCAGGCAACACATCACGGAAAAGCTGGAATTGTTTATCAATCAAAATGTTTTTTTCGTACTTTTTCTCCGTCAGATATCTGCAGAGACTTGATTTATAGGCTTTCAGGGTGTCAGGTTCATACTCCGACCCGTCTGCTTTGCGAACATTCAGGAAGAATCTAGCTAAACATATATCTAGATCTAGATCTGCTGGTGGGATTTCCTCGACATTCCTAATCTCACCCAGTGTTAAAAGGTATTTCTGGACCAGTTTTAGGTCATTACCAGTTTTCCTGTTGGTATTCTTGTTTTTCATCTTTTCAATGAACAATGTATTGCATTGGAAAACCTACAGTTTTCTGCATTTAAATTCTCCCGATTTTCCTCTGTGACCTCCATCGCGACTAGCAGATGATGGGAAAATGTTTAATATATAAAATTCAATACGGTGATGATATGTAATTGAAATGCGGAATTACAACGTTCTTTTGGTTACACTTTAAAAACATTAATTTAAAAATCATTAAGCGGTCACAAAATGAAAACCAAGGCGCCATTTTAAAAGTCATATTACACACCCATAAAGATATGGACGTCCCATTGAAATAGCATTGGACTGCCATATCCGCCCGGGTGCCCATGTAATACGGATGCCGTATTACACCTTTGAAGGATAATGGCATATTGGAACCATCTCTATAACATATTCAAAATCATACATATTATATATAATAAAACACAATATTAAAACTAAAACTGGACACACATCGAATCTATAGTAGGAAAACTTGAACTAATTAAAATATGAGATGTTGGTAAAATGATATGGTTGTGAGAAAAAAATAAAATCACAAAAAATTGAAATGCCAAAATTTGAAAGTAAGATGAGAAATTCTCTCAAGAACAGGTACACCATAACTACAATGTTAATAATAAATCAGGGTTAAATACAGCATGCCTCTCTCGCAAGAGAATCTTTTTATGGACTCCATACTGCAGAGGAGACAAACTACAGTCTAAGATAAGCAATGAAGAGATATGAAGTAAATGCACATAATACAAGGTCTTTACAAATACATGACAAACAATGGAATGTTGTTCTTCATAATAAAGTCACCACGGGGCTTTAGACAATGGGCTATGCTCTTACCTCAAAGTAATTTCAATACGGCCTATAGCACCGGTGTGAGCCGAATTAATTGCTAGATGTCGAGCAACGCCACATTCTTGTTTTATGACTCATGAATGCGGGAATGAAAAAAAAATATTAACTTATAGTTACATTTGTCATGAAAATTTTAACGTCGAGTGGAACAGTCAACTATTTTCAGATTTTCGGACGTACTGTGCAAAATAATTGCCCAGTGCGACGTCATTCAAATTTATTCTTCCTGAAGTGTTTTATAAGCAAGAGTTTTATTGATTTTATAACTCAATAAAACAGTAATTCCACGCCCTTTTTCAGCAAACAGCAAAACTATTATCCCTCAATGATGGAAATGACTTGCGAACTGTTACTTTCGGCCTCTGGGCTCAGCAACAGTTCGCATGTCATTTCCATAACCTTGGAACAATATTTTTTTTCTGTTTCCTTCAAAGGCATGAAGTAACTGTAAACTGACAAAATGATCTTACAACTGCTGTCATCCTTTGCCCGACCAAACGACTAAACAAAGACAAACACAAACAACCATAGGACATATTATTATGAATATCTTGTTCTCTAATTTTTATCCAGTTTTCACATTTCCTGAACGGTGTGGAAACATTTGTTCTCTTCTCTAGAGATGAGAACAAGTTTCGTGACATTTCCCGCCACATTTATTCGGAATACAATCCTCGGTGTTTTTCCTCCAGTCATTAGAGAAACAGTTTCAACAACTTAAACACGTTAATTATGAAATTTCTCACATCTCGTTAAATAAATTTTCAAATGTTTAAAAGTTCGGCAAGCCTCGCTTTAAACATTTGAAAAATTTATTTAACTCGATGTGAGAAATTTCATAATCAACTAGTTCTCGTTATGGAAAAGAAAGACCGATGTATTAAATTTAGAATAACAAAAAACCCAACATTTCAAATTATTTGCCAATCCAACTCTGAGGAAAATATGAAAAATTTTGATTTTACCTATTTTAATCTCGGTATTTGGTTACAAGATACGATCAACCATTCACAAAATTGAACTTGACTTCATGTTAAGTGACATTTGAGATTATATATGTATTAACAAGCAGACTACGTCAATGAGCTAGTCGGCAATATAGGGACCATTACCCCTTGACCCATCTTTCAAAATTACGTATTGTCATTCTCTCTCCTTTCAAGATTTTGGTCATGGAGTTGGTACTCTACCTGTATTGAGTTAAACTCGTATTTTTTATATTTTACTATGGGAAAACGGGACAGATAAAGGGGGTTTAGGTGCCCTTAAACCTGTTTAACCCTCCGGCTGGCTTCTGTTAGCTTCTGCTAGTGTCGGTACCAAGTCCGCATGTCCCGAGTTCCTATCGTTGTTTACGTTTGTCTTTTGTCTTGTTTTTGATTTTCCTTTGTGGTTCCCTTGCCTATTGTGGCATGTGGTTGTAATTTTCAGCCATTGTGGGTGTCCTGTTATCCCCTCTTTTACATAAAACACCCTAATCATGTTGAAAACACTATAAAAAAATTGACAATCCGTTTAAGGTCATATATCACACCATATAAGTTCAGCGGATTTTTTTTCTGATTCTAATCTATCTATTTAGTAGGGAAAGACAAAACATATTTTGTTAAGAACCACACTAATTCAAATAAAAAGTATACTAAGATTGACGTAATCAAAATGTTAGAATTTTTTGTCGAATTCGAATGTCATGTTCTCAAACATACAATAGGGATTCATATGGGAACTAAATGTGCGCCACTTTTAGCTGACCTCTTCCTTTACTTGTACGAGGCAAAGTTTTTACTAAGGCTTACACAAAGAAAACAAAAACATTTAGCCCGTCCTTTAATTTCAGATTCCGCTACATACACGATGTAATTTCTCTTTATAACCCTGAATCTAAGGAATATTTACATCAGATCTATCCCAATAAGCTTAAAATTAAAGAAACAATTAATACACCTACTTCAGCTTTGTACCTGGATCTTTGTTGTATATTAACGAAGATTGACGTTTGAAATCTAAGCTATACGACAAGCGTGGTGATTTTGACGTTAAACACAGTAAATAATAACCTTAAACAGATACAAAACACAGAAATAGAAAACACAACACATGAAAACAATGCACTCAGAGTGTGAGCTCCAGTGAAACTGAGAGTGACATCAGGTGCTCCGGAAGGGTAAGCATGTCCTGCTCCGTTCACAGCACCCGTCACAATGTGAGTGAGTCAATTTAGGAAATGTCAAAATCGGTAGTCAAATCCGGGAAGATGTGAATCTAGCTGAATTAATAAATCGACTTCCAGGTATCACAAAGGTTACTGTCGTTTAATTTCAAGCTCAAAATTTTGAACGTCTGTTGTTGAGGTTATCTGGAAAAAAAATAATATTGTGGTTACTTGAGCATCAGTTTTCAATATTAGAAATTAATTACACCCATTTTCCCTGAAACAAGTGTGGTTCTAAGAAAGGTACGTGGGTTAAGACCATCTGACTTTGGAGGATGATGTAAATTTGTTAAGTGATACTGATATCCAACTGCTTTTGTTATTTGATATTCTCTCATTCTCAACAGTTGGTTATTTGTGCACGCGATTTTTTAACCAACGGGTGTTGATTAAATTCTCATACAGCTTGTTCCAGAGTTAAAATATTTCTTCACTCTCAATAGTGAAATTTCGATTTCAACTTTCTCGCTATAGCTCGCATGTTGAAAATCGAAATTTTACGATCTCCAGTGAAGAAATATTTTTAACTCACTCCTAACTCATATTTACATAGTGAGGTGACCATTTAATTGGTTTGAATGAACGAGTTTTAATTGTATTACAGCGAGTGCTGTGCAGACGGCGACACAGTCAACGTGATTGCAGGGTAAAGCCGTCGTTAGAAATTTATAGCACGAGAAATATCGTTTTTTTTTATTGCTGACGTGGAAATTATTCAAAAATCACTAATTTACTGTAACACTACATGGTAATGGGTATAAAACAACTATTTTTACTTTAACTACTACAAATTGCATTGAAAGTGCGGTAACTCTAACTAAAAGCAAATTCGATTGTTCATCTTGTAAGAAGAGATCTTGTAGAATACCTAAATTCTGAATAGTAGAAATTAATTCAATTTTATTAGAGTACATCTCATTAATATTTGCTCTTTTTTTCATAAGTATAATGTATTAAACATGTACAACATATAAACATAAGTTCAAAATTATTTTTAGTTGAATGGCAACATACATTGTATTACATGTAGTTACAAGAGCTATGACAAATACATGACAACATGTGTAAGTTTGGAAGCAGATAAACAACATATGGTGTCTGTATTAAAGTTAAACATCTCGCATGTCAAAAATCTTACCTGAAGTAAAGTTCCTGTAGAATTACTTAGGTCAAATTAACATCAGGATATAGGATCGTCAGCAAATACAACTGGCAAAGTGTTCTTACAATTGCGGTCGTCCATTGCCCGACCAGACAATCACAGCATATAAACGATCACAGGGCACTTGGCAAGTCAATCGAATGAAAACTTGGTATTATAAAATAGTGAAATGTGGGCACTTTAAAAAGATATACAGAATAACATTTGGAAATTATCCAAAAAAAAATACAAAAGTTTGAAAGTATAAAAGTATTTCCATACGAGAAATTCTCTCAAGAACAATTATACCGTAACTGGAATATATAAGGAGCATACATCTTGAACAATTTGGAAATACATTTAGAACATCTTGGAAACTACATATAAGTATTGAACTAAACTGTACAAGAATGGTGTAGATAATGTTCTTTGCCAATATTGCTTTGTTCAATTAGAGACAAAATGACAGACATGTCATGTGTCAAGTAAGCGATTAACAAAATACCGAATTTACTGCGATGCAAGATCCAAGTTATAATATTACATACGAAGAACATTTATAGGAGAGATTGAATTTTGTATTGTTTATTTTGTGCTTCACTTCAACTATTCAACTTTTGTCCCGAATACACTTATCAATTATGTATACATGAACAGGTGGTTTTTGACACCTTAATTTACATAATGAATGTTAGATTCATCATTTTATTTTGATGTAAATGATTATTTCAATTGTTTAGATAATTCCATAAACACAGGGGCATTTATCATGTGAATAGTTCAAAAGAAATCAGAACATTAATTCATTAATTACTGTGTTGAACGGACAATTACCTAAAATACGAAATTTATAGAAAGCTACCAGAAAATATAACATGTACAGCTTCATATCAGTTCTTACTACCATCTCTTGTAGGGCAATAGAAAGGGTTTAAATATTGTCAACATTTCAGACTTTGTGTGTTAAGCAAGGGAGGGAACACATTTTGATTTAATTTATTTTTCAAAGGGATACTATTATAAACATCAAGCAAACATGTACAAACAAAACAAATTATACTGATATTTAAAAATTTAACACCCTGAGAAGGACGCTGAGATATACATTATATCATTTGTCCTTTATTGAAATGCAAGCCTTGAAAAGAAACTAATTTATGAAATAAAAAAAAAAAATCTATCCTTGGTAACCGCTTATCAGTTGTGGTGTGGTGAGAAAACTTTCTATCAATTTGTCACGCACCTTTTATTAAAGCAGAATGTAAAACCTCTTTCAAGGAAAGAAACACCGTTTTCTGTAAGTAATTGGATTATTTTTAATTAACATCAATTTCCTTATTTATACTGCCATATTTATCTTTCTATATATAATGCGGTTTCTTTCAGCAGGATGTTCGCATATTTGGCCGATAGAGTTAAATTGACCGGAATATTAACTTAACAAAACTCGTCAAACACTAATTTGGTTATTTCCCTTTACATACATTTCATTGATTTCCAATTAAATTCGGGACACTGTATTTTTTAGCAAAAGACTAGCAAATCTTTGTGATATTCAAAAAAACACGAGGTAATATTATAATTATTTGTTCAATAGTTTCATTTCAACCAATGTTTAAAAATATAATAGCTTGAATATATTCAACTTTGTTATATGTACCTCAATATTTGTCTGTATGTGATCCTTTTATTGATTTATGCTTCATGACAAACGCGATGACTTCACTTTTCCAATAGTCAGCTTCCCCTTTTTTGTAGCAACATTCTAAAAGCACCGGCATATGGAGTTTACATCTCCCAACTCATTCGCTTCTCAAGGGTCTGTGGTCGGTACAGTGACTACCTTGATAGAGCTCGGATGGTTACAAATGGGTTACTTAAACAAGGGTATGTTACCCATCTATTTCATAGACTGCCACAGATCATACTCTTTGCCACTCAAATTTGTTTTTCCTCCGCTGGATTTGACTTAATTACCGGACTTGACATGTTCAACACGGCTAGTGTCTTATAAAAAACGGGAGATGCTTACTCTACCGGTGCACTTGATCTCATCCATAGTTTTTATTGGCTCCGTGTTGTTCGTTTTGTATGTGTGGATGTCATTTTTCATTTCTGTGCCGTGCTCATGTTATGTCTTTGTTTCTTCGTTTTTTTCCGATGTTGCCATTGTCCTTGGATTGTTCGTTTTAAACTGACGGTTCGGTTCACACTTACTTTGTGATTTTTTATTGTCCTTTATTTCCCCTTTCCTCGTTCTTGCTTCGGTATTCGTTTGCCGATGTATCCATTTTTGGAATTTTTTTTTCGAGTGAAAGGATGTAACAACTTATAATATGCAAAAGAAAACAAAGCAAATTAGAAAAAACTTTTAGCAAAGCTCATTAGTACATTTGTATATAACCCCCGCCAGCAGTTAAAAATCAATACTATATAATATGTACATTATGTCACAAAGACAGTGTTGAAATTTTATGACAATATATTCAGTGGTTTGGTAGGAGTAGCGGATAAGAGTTGGGTACCTTCTTGTGATGTTATCACAAAGTCCATGTTTTGCGATGGGAAACCCAAAAAATTCTGAAACAGAATTATGTCATAAAGACTGTGTTGAAGTTTCATGAAATTATATTGACTGATCTAAGAGGAGTAGTAGATTATAGATGGGTGCCTACTTATATTTTATTGGCTAAGTCCATGTTTTGCTATGGGAAACCCCAAATATAAATCAAGGCAAATTCTGAAATATGAGGTGCACATCTACATAATGTCACAAAGACTATGTTAAAGTTTCATAAAAATCTAATCAGTGGTTAAGGAGCGGTAGCGGATAAGAGATAGGTATCTAAGGTGTTGCGGACGGCGGGAAAGACGGACGGACACCCCTGTCACTNCCCCCCCCCCCCACTTTTCGATAATAATAAATAATAAATAAATAAATAAACTTAATTCGGAAGTTTTTTTTCTTATTTTTTTTATGAAATTTCTTTTTCACTGAAACCTTGTTACCCAGATAATCATATCATTAGGCGAAAAAGAACAAACACAAAAACATTGTATGATGAATTGGCAAACAGATACCTAAACAAAAAAAAAATAAATAAATAACAGAGGCATAAAATTATTATAAAAAAAATCCATGAAAAATGAAAAAAAAATATTTCATTTTGTTTACATTTTATTTAAATGCAGTTCTGTGAGATCTTAAAGTTTGAAGAGAACTTTCTATTTATTATCGTTAAATAATTTTTAAAACAAAGCCTTGTGGTTTTCCAGTTCAACTTTATCTTTTCAAAATATCTGTTTTAATATTTTGTTTATGGTATTTTTAAAAGGAAGTTCAACACTGGTTACCAATCTCTATTGTAAATGCATTTCTTTATGCCAATAAGTTTAATGTTGTGACCATGTGGGTATTTTTTTTTTTTTTTTGTATACCAAATCAAAATTATTCATCGGATCATAAGTTTATAATGGGTCAGTAAGATTGAATGCTGTGTGATTAAATTGTTCGATAAAATTAACCGTGGTTTTTTTTTTTATGTGATTTGAAAACAACCAATAGAAAGGTTAGTAGGTTCCGACTTCTATCAAAAATAAATGTGTCATTTATACAGGATATACGATATACTTATATCCATATCAATGAATTTAAAAAAAAATTCTTTCTTTTTTGGGGGGTTTAAAATGTTTTCTTTTATCGGTTTTTCTTTTTTTTTTATCTCCCGGACGTATAATTAATGATAATTTTATACTCGAAGGAGTACACCGTCACATAGATAAAAAATAGTATCTATAAAGTATTCAATTTTCAACTATTGTTTTAATTATTTGAATTGTCTCATTATAGATTATTTGTTCTCTATCAAAATAAAACATATTTGTGTTAATGGTCTCCCAAACGTTTAGATTTTATCTGCACTAAAGGGACATTTGTTGTCGAAATGCGCATATGCAGAAATCAAATTCACAGGAACTTCGGTATTTAGTTTTTTATTACCACTGGGTTCGATGCCATTGTTGGTGGACTGTTAGTCCCCGAGGGTATTCACCAACCCAGTAGTCAGTACTTCGATGCTGACCCAAAAGCCGATTGTATTTGGAACCTTGCAATATCTAAATTTCTGTAAACTTTGTTGAAAACTAAGGAGTATCTCCCTCGTGCAAAGCTCTGTCCTTAGCTGATTTTGGCTTTACATCTAGATCATATTGGTTATTTGGTCTCTATATTCTTTGAGTTAATGGTCTTCCAAACGTTTAGATTTTATCTGCACTGAAGAGACATAAGTTGTCGATATACGCATATGCAGAAATCAAATTCACAGGAACTTCGATATTTGGTTATTTCTCAAATATTCTGTCATCAATACAGCAAAATAATTCTACTACAACTAGTCAGACATTCTGATTATCGCAAAATATCACACACAGTAATTCAAGAATGCGCGCAGAGTGAATTAGTGTTTTTCGATCATGATATGAATATGTTCGATAATCAGAATCTAGGATTAGTTATTGTTTTTATTATATAGACCAATTCTGCATATTTAATGCTTTAATTTAATAATCTTTTCATGAACTACGTTAGTAGTATATATGTGGTTTTCAAGTCGTATTTGTCGAGGTGCCTGTCGAGGTGCTATTGTAATAATACTATATCTCATCTCGTATTTGTCGAGGTGCTGTCGAGAGTAGTTAATATGGGAAAAAATCTGCGGTTTTCAAAAACACATTTTTTTTTTGAAAGCCGCAGATTTTTTCCCATATCAACTACTACTGGTGTATATCCAAAAAAAAATCTGCGGTTTACGATTTTTTCTACAACGCTTGTAACTCTGATTAAACAGTCTAGAAGTATAAAGAAGGTTGTACTCACATTTTCTTTTTCTACGTCGTTTTCGGTTTAAACATCTCATAAGTAAAACAAAAAAAACTTATAAGTTTTACTCTTTCTCCAACGTTCAAGACTCTGCTTTAAGTTGTTTAAGACACGAATTATAAACAAAAAAAAAATAGTTCAGAGTGTAAAAAACAACTAGGACTCGGTGCACAACTAAACAAATACTTCTTGTAATTCCCTGCACACCCACACTCTAGGAGGACGTACGATTTTTTTCTTTTACTTTAGTTAAATACTTTTGAGTCCTTTGTATTTCTAGTAAGTCTGCCAGTTCTTCTTTCCAGTTCTTCTTTGGACACCCGCGCTCTAACGAATATACCGCTAAGAGGATAATACAAATGTACGATCTTCTCTTCCTCTTGAATATCAAGTATTTTGTAAACTCCGCTTGGCAGCCTCATTGATTTATAAATATTCATCTTTCTTACATTGTGTAAATCATACATTGCAAGTATTTCGTAAGTTTTGTTTTGTTCACTATTCAATATTTTTTTACTCATTTTTATTTATATAAATAACACTATAAATTTTAAGTTTTACTCACTACAACGGTTGAGACTCACTCCTACCTAAAACAACATTATGGTTTTTTTTAATCTAATAAATCTTTAGGTTATAAAAAATGACAACAATTCCTAGATATTTCCCGGAAAAGTCTGACACGAATAATTTTAAAACAATACAAGGAGTAAAAAATATACCGAGTGATTTTTTCCGTTTACTTATTGTTTGGCCAAGTGGATCTGGAAAAACAAATTTGCTAATGCACCTTTTATTTAAACCCTTATTGTATTACGACAAAATTATTCTTTACGCAAAAAATTTGGAGTAGTATTATTACAAGGAACTAATTCGAAGATTCGAGGAAATAGCGGAAAAACTAGGAGTGTCTCTGGAAGACTTGGTGCGACTATCTAATGATAAAGTTGAAGACATCGACGAAGTATCTGATGATAAACAAAAAATTGTAATTTTTGACGACTCTATTTGTTCACAACAAGATCAATCTTCTATTGTAAAATACTTTATAGGCGGAAGGCACAAGAAAACGAGCGTAATTTATTTGAGTCAGTCCTATTTTCGAATACCCAAAGACTGTCGTCTAAATTGTAATTTCTACGTAGTGTATAATTTTCTGAGTAAAAAGGAGAGAGAACTTATATCTTCAGAACTTCAGGTCTCAAAAAATACGCTTGTTGAAATAACTAAAAATAAATATTCTTTTCTGTATCTTAACTTACCAGACAAGAAAATATTTCATTGTTTTGATCGGGAAATACAAAATACGTTTTCTTAACTTATTAAAATCTATTTCACAAATTACTTTAATGACAAAATACGTTTCTTAACTTATTAAAATCTATTTTACAAATTACTTTTAATGACAAAAAAATATTTCATATACAAAATACGTAAAATCTATTTAATCTCCTTTTTGTACCCCTAATAGGTAATCGATACGCCGCAGTGAAATTACGCAATGCAACAAAATCAATACGATGTCAACCTGTTGCCAAGTTATCAAGTAAATTTCCATTCGGTATGTTATTTTAGGTTTGTCACGATGAACATCACTTGGTAAACAAGCCGAAATTACCAGAGGAAAAAATAATAATAATGGATAGTTACAATACGAATAGTGATATTATAAATCAGGATATAAAAACAGCAACCGGGAAGAATATTCTAGACTAATCACACCATGCGCAGGTTATTCAGACCATGCTGGACTAAACTTTTCTCGGAGTTAACTTGTGGAGGAATTTGTGCGTGTTCTTTCAGGGATTTAATAAAGATTTATTATTTTTCTGCTTTGTCAATTGTTGTATGACAAATTTACCGTATACGTTATGGATTTATTAGACATTGTATATACGTCATGGATTTGACATAGCACATAAACCTCTAACGTATACACATTGTATATACGTCATGGATTTATGTGGACTGTCTACCATATGATAGACATAGCACATAAACCTCTAACGTCATGGATTTATGTGGACTGTGGTAATCGACAGCTTCCTATAGGAAAAGATTTATTCTTACCCAAGAAAATTCTTCCCTTGTATTCGTTTTTATTTGCACGTCTCTCAAAATTTGTGAGGTGAATTATACTAAAATGATCAATACCCTGTTCTTTGAGATTCCTCTTTAGATGTACCTTTTTCATGGAAAACTCTCTTGTATTTTTTACTTCTTCACCCTCCAACATTTTCTGAAAGTCTTCTTGCGTTAACTTGGTTTTATTTAATCATTTACCCTTTGTCTTAACACTAATTACATTGTCTGTATCAATTGTTATAGTCATATATAACTTAGGTGCAATATAAACTGCTTTAATTATCTTAGCGTTTTACTTATAGTCATTAGCTAAATCACCTAAATTATTACCATTATAATTAGGTATTAGTTTTGCTAGTTCACCGGGCACGTGAAGACTATTAGTGTCAGTATAATAAAAGTCCGACTCTACTTTATTTTCTGGGTTTAACTTCGTCATATGATCATACATGATCTTGTGGCTATAAGCCAGAACAAAAGCACCAAAATGTGATGGTTTACTGATCTTATCAACCGAGTCAATCTCGGATCTTAAGTAACCTGATACATACCAAGTAGATGAAATTAGTTCCAGGCCCGTAACCACATACTTATGATGAAACTTCCAGTATTCATTGTTGTCTCTTATTGTTTGGGTGTGGTTAAATATTAGTCTTTGGATCATTTTACCATAGAGACCATTCATCAATAGTTTTGCTAATGTATACTGAACACTTCGTTTTTGACTAGTTTTCTTGAGCTGAAAGAATTTTTGTATATAATCATAAAACACCTTACTAGTTTCTACCCAGTAATATCCCTCGATAATATTAACATCATAACCATATTTAATCATTTGTTCTATATCAACTGAAGTATACCAACCTCCGAGTCTTCTAAGTCCCATTTAGTTGCCCCTTTTTCGTCCTTTCTTGCTACTACTGGATGAAGCAGTTTCTTGTTTGTAACATACTTGACTTTATATATCCCCATTTTACCCTTAGTGCCTACGGCAGTGCATTTTCTTTGTCCCACCGGATATTCGTGTAACATACTGGTTGGATAAAGGGACACAACGTCCACATTTAACAAGAAATCAGTTACATCATCATAGTTTATTTTTTCTTTTAGTACTTCCTCATACTGATCAGATACAAACTCAGTCTTGCTCTTATAACACCGTCCACCATAAATACTCTTTCTGATATTTTTCTCCATCTCTGTTGAATCAGATATGTCAACCACAACTACTTCAGGTATATAATCTTTCCAGATGTAGAATCCTAGAGAACTAGTCGAGATGAAGTTGGTAATATCCCTACCAAAATCTTTGTAACACTGGTTGTTTAATTTATTAAATAACTCTCGTAGACCAAGCACACCAGACTGTAGATAAACAAGGCACTCATTTCTCATACTATCAGACATATCTTCCCAGCGTTTCGATTGACTGTGATCAAATTCTCCTTTTTGTACTTTGCAACCAAAATCAGACAATGCTTGACTCAAAGAACAACCTATGTGTTACATCAGATCGATACATCGTATTCTATCTTTTTGTAACCCGATTATGCTTCCGTTATTCATGATAAATTTTTCCGGAGCTAATCCCAATTTATTCATACTCTTAACCAAGAAGTAGTGATCAAAGTTACTCCCGTTATAAGTGTTAACAATAAAATCATCAGTACCTACAGATATCGTACAAAATTGTCGACGCAATCATCACCAGCGTAGTAACAAAAATCTCCATCCTTTTCCACAAATCCTAGGATATAAGGGGTATGAACCTTGTGTCCGTCGACAATTTTTGTATAAGATTCTATATCATAGTGAATTATGTTGGGGTTTAACTCTTTACTCTTTGTTGTTCTTTTGATCAAACACCTACCCTTTTTTTTATTACCACATGATAATAACCAGCCGTGTTATTGTTACACTTGTGTTTTTTCTTATATCGAGTACCACAACGAGAACAAACAACCGAGCAAGTATGCTTTTCGCCGAAATAAATAGAACAACAAGACGAACACTTCTTCTTTTCTTGTTCGATAATAAGTCTGTAATGTCCATTAGCTAGTTCTATAGTAGTGAGATACTCTTTACCGTAATGCTCATTTGTCTCTTAATTCCCAGGTAACTGATACCTTTTCATTATATCCCACGCTACTGGCACCGGCACGGGTGTTTTAGGAGCCAACCCATATACTCTTTGTATCTGATCACAGACAGTGATTGTAGGATTAAAATCTGGTTTGAGTTGTTTTAAACATCGAAAGAAACAGTTATTATTAGTTGATAATAGGCGTTTCCTTTTAACCCCATCTGTTATTGTTTCCGAATAATTATGGTCCCAACATCCACCACTGGGTGGTTTTACCACTTTTATTCTAATTCCTATGATTTCGTATATATAATCCTCATTCGGAGGTAAAGAAAGGTATTGTTGATAAAGTGATACAAAGTCAGTAAACTCTCTTATAAGAAACGAGTTCATATCTTTAGTTGTATTGTATTCGTAACTTGGTGTTTTACCAGCATAGATAAAACGTACTTGTACATCAGCGCTATCAGTAAACCCGTCTAAAACAGCGTGATCCAGTCATTCTTTTATTAACTCTGATATCACCTCTACCTCATCGCTGGTTAATTCTTGAGGGCGACTAATAGTATACGTTCTAATTCCGTTTTTTTTTTCGTTGTAATTCATTTTGAATGACTTTTTATTCTATAAATCATTCACTTTTAAATGATTTTTTTATTCTTTAAATAAAATGATTTTTTTATTAGGTAACTTTTTATTCTACAACTCTCTTAGGATGAGCCGCAGTGCTAATATGATATTTTTTGGCAGAAATACAAAGGAGTTTATTACACACCTCCCAATAAAATTTGTGGGAAGCGTAATATTTTTTTGATGTTCATTGTGGGCTTGCTTTTTTTCAGCATCTGTCTCATATAGTTTTCTTCTTCCCATTTTTATAGTATGATTTTTATCTATAATAGGCGATTAATTCTTGCTTTTATACCCTTACCTAACAGTTGACCAATTTCTGATGCGGCATTTCCGTCGGAATATTTTTGTATTTCTTTACTCAATGCACCTGGTTTTGTCGAAGGCACAAATTCACTTGGTTTTGTTCCTGCGGTCGGTGTTACTGCCGTAGGCACTGCCGAAGGCACATGTTCACTGCCGTAGGCACTTGGTTTTGCGGTTGGTGCTATTTTATCTGCTACATACTCTCCCACTTTTTCACCAAGTTTTTACTCCCAGTGTCTAATGCTGCAACGGCAGATTTCTTTATTGTCTCTTTTGCCAGTTGCTTTGCAGCAGTGCCTACGGCAGTACTAAATATGCTGTCGAATAGACCACCACCTTTTTGTTCTGCCGTAGGCACTCTCGTTACCGGGTCAACAAAAACATATATTCCTAACTCCTTACTATATACTTTTCTCATTTTTTCTTTACCGTTTATATTTCTCTCAGAATAAAAGTAAAACTGGTGTCAACACCATTCAAGTCTATATTTCTGCCGTCTGCGTCGGTCACCCAAACACGAATCGAGTCAATCCTTGTTTTGTTTACTCTCGAATATCCTATATGATATAGTGTTCTCTCGAACGGGTAACTACGAGTTAGATTTGCAGTACTTAAGACGTAGACTACGTCACCCGACTTACCGTCTACAACGGAACTAATAATTAAGTCGCAATGAACATAAATACTATCTATCCCGTTAGTGATGTTAGACAATTTACTACCGTATTCCGTTTGGTTTACTATTTTCTCGTCCAACCCGATTAACGCAGCAAATATCCCATCTCTCAATTCTAGTACCGCACCTCCCTTTCGTGTAATTAACACCTTAAAGCTCGTCAGATCAAAGTCTAGTTTTATTACACTGTCTTCGACTTTATCGTATTGATAAAAATTCTGCTATATGACATGTCCCCGTAGCTGTAGTTACCATAAGTAAATGACAATTCCTTGAATATTTTCCTAGAATCAAGACTATACTTTATTTTCTTGTTACCATAGAACTCAGAAATATTATATCAACTATAAGTCATACTATTTATTTGCGACAAACCGAAGACATACTGCTTATTCTTATCTAGTATCAAGGGTTCTTCAAACTGAGTCACAAAATCAGAAGGTGTTCCGACGCCGGCATAACTAGAAAGTGTTATCTTTTGTTCCATTTTTATTACTCGAAATATTTTCTATAAATTCCTTCGTGTTGTTCTTTCGTTATATCCTTATTCGACAGAAGAGTGTCTAGGATGGATATTCCTTCGTTTATTAACTGACACTAGTATTACCAGACTCGATACCAGCAATCAAAAGCTCTAACCGATCTACCAGTTTTGTCGGGTCATGACACAAAATATTCTTATATTTGCCACTCGTCTTTACCAGAGGGTGTTGCGACAGCGCAACTAGTTTTCTAAACATATGCTTCGCAAAATCAGAATGCACTTGTTTAGGATTGTATCTCTTTGTCACTAAGTCAATAAAGTCGTCGTCGACTGGTTCCTGAATTACCTGTTGTCCTTTATTGTCTATTTTATTCGAGAAGCTGTTCCAAATCCAGCAGTAGATCAGAAAAGGAGCCGGTAGTATCTATTTTGTACGCCCCCTTAGACGCTAAACCTTTCCCCTGCTTTTTCTGATAATACTTTCTGTTTTTGTCCTGGAGTTTTTCTTCTGGATCTTCCGCCTTGTTTTTTTTTTCATTTTTCCCAGTTGTATGTTCCAACCTTTTGCCTTAGTGATCTTTTGTTCGTTACTCAGGTCGGTGTTATCTAGTTGTTCCTCGGCGTCATACTGCTTGAGATTTACACAACCTGATTCTTTTTCAACTATCCGCGGTCCCGACGACGGTCCCGGTTCCTGTGGTTCATCCAGGTCATCCGAGTCATCCGGTTCCTCGCAAGAGGTTCAGGCGGAACAGGAAGATCCATAATATTAGGCACGGGTACTGCTGCAGGCACTAGTTGACCAACTTGTGCTGGTATTGCAGCTACTGCTTTTGTTACTGGTTCAAAGAATTCCTCGAGTTTATCAGACTGAACACTTTTTCTTATTCTTTCTTCTTCCTTCTTCTTGATGTAATATCCTGTACCGCTTTCTCTGCTTTTGATTTCTTTTGAGCTGAACCCTTTAGTTCGTTTAACATTTTTGTCATCTTAGAATAAAAAGTAAACATGGGTATATTTAATGAAATATCTCAGACGGTGTCAGGAGCAGTATCAACGGAGACTAATTTTGATGTAGTGTTAAGTAAGTATGCGAGCAAGGCTCAGTTAGATAGAGTGAGTAAAGAGTGTTTCCGTAAAGGACAAGACTTAGATATAGGTGGATATAAAATCACAGGTCATTCAACCGGTTCCGGCAACAACCACATAGCAACAATAAAACAAATAAGCGATACTTTCTTTCCTGCGGTAGCGCGTTAAGACCTAAACATGAATAAGAAGTATATTAGGGGACTCGAGACCGACTTAGATGACCCAACCTGTGCGGTAAACAAGAAATCGCTGCAGCAGAAAATAGACACACAAAAACGGAACTTTACAGCGGAGTTAATTAAATTGGAAAACGTCTTGGCTAGTAAGGCTTTTGTTGCTGCAAGTGAACGAGAACTAAGAAAAGACTTGCACAGACAGTTTCTAAGACCAATTCACCTATCACAACTTGAGATAAAAGTAAGTACTGTTTATACTAAGACAGGTAGACGCAAAATTTGACGCACTAGACCCTGTTTATACTAAAACTGAGGTAGACGCCAAGCTAGCCGATTATGAGGGTTATACAAAAAGTGAAATAGATACTAAAATTCTGGTTAACAAGAGAGAATTAAGGAGATTTTTCAATAAAATAGGGGAAAAGAAGTACAAGAAAAAGAAAGCTGCATCATTTCTTGCAAGAGTGAAACCCGGATATTATAAATTGACTACGAATGTAAAAGTCAAGTGGTTATCGGACGATTCCTATAACAACGGTGGTATAGAGGAGGATCTCGACAACTAGAAACTAACCTTAAACCCGACGGACGGCAGTGCCGGTGAAACTCTTTATTTGTTTGGTGCGCATCTAATATTTGAGTCACCAGAATAGCACGTAACTAGTAACCAAATCAAGATCATGTTAAAACTAGATCAATTGAACGCATCAAAGGAAATATCTTTCACAAGAGTAAGTACAGATAATAAGGTCGAGATAACACTTTTTCATATCGAGAAAATAAGAAATAGCGCTACTTGTTCACTTCTTTTTACATTCTATAGATCAATTATGAAATTAAGCGAGAAGAGTAGGATTGCGGTGGTCGAATTACAGAAACCCACTCATTCGTTGTTCCAAACTAAATTTAACAGAAGAAGGAATTAACGTTACCTATATTGGCGACGAAGCTACTGATTATAAAATAATTAACGAGCATGATGTTATAGGTCTATATCAAAAAAAGATAATCGCCAATATCGACAATGAACTAAATGGTAAAGCGTGTTTCGTAGAGTGTCATACTTGGAATGATTTTGGAAGTGAACTTCATCAGTCTGCAGGGAAGTTAGGACGATGGAAAAAAGAGTATTCCGTTGATCTTTCTAATGGGGCTCAAGAAGTCAAATTGCACCTGGGTTATATTACTAAATATGTGAGGATTAGTATAATAGGAAAAACAGGTTATCGGGTGAGAAAATTTAGTCTAACCCCGGAGGAACAATACCAACATGTATATCTAAGTCCTCCGGTTAACACAACACTATACACTTTTAGTTACTCTCTGGGCGGTCTATTCGGTATGTCTACATACCCTATTGCTCCTCGTGTAACTCCGATACCGATCGGGCTTTCAGTGCCTGCGGCAGACAACAACTTGACTATTGATAAACCATTTGTTATAAACGGAAAGATCTTACACTCACCTGGGAATGGGTTTCAGCAGTGGATAAAATTCAAGGATAAGTGTACACCCACATTTACTGTACGTTTGTGCGTCGGGGGTATAAGACAAGATACTGCCGTAGGCACTCCTCCGTACATCTCATGTTACAAAAAAGGGACGACACCAATAACTAGCACCGAAATTCTAGAGACCAGGAAATCCATCGGTGGTCATAATCAATTTGAGATAAAAATGAGTCAGACGTTTGAAAAGAACGACGAAATATTCTTTGGAGTTATAGCCCCAACCGGAATCGTTTGGCTTGTTTCTCCAATGACCTCACTAAATGCAATCGAAGTCGAAATTAAGTTTTAGTGTAATTTATATGATAAAAATCAGTTAAAAAAAGATGTATAGTGATTCAGTGATAACTTTAGGAGGACTGCCAAACGGAGTTTTCGATATACTTGATATTCAAGAGGAAGAGAAGATCGTACATTTGTACTGTCCTCTTAGAGGAATAAACTTTAGAGTGCGGGTGCCCGAAGATTTACTGGAAGTACTAAAGACTCGAGAAGTATTAGCTAAAGTATAAGA
>MJUU01057486.1:47034-57602 GCA_002080025.1 Modiolus philippinarum | reverse complement strand
ACGTCAATCACATTTAGTAAGTATTTGTACCCCTTGTTATCTCTGGAATAAGCTTGCATGTCTACGAGATCTGCACTCCAGGTGTCATCGACATGTGATACTCTTACTTGTCTGAGAGGGAACTTTCTTTTTGCTTGTTTATGTAGTTCTTCTGCTAGTTTGTCTGTCCACTTTATTTTTTCCCTTTTTTTTTAACACCGAGTCCCAGTTTGCTTTTTGCTCCTATTACACCCTGAACTATCTTTTTGTTTACAGCTTCACCGACTGATGATGGTTTTACTTGTTTTAGGTCAGACATCATCTTCTTGTCGTATTTCCGTTTGTCGATCTGCGCATCATAACAAAGATCATGACTCCTACAAACCCTATCTAATTTGTTCTTTGTGGGTAAGTCCATTGTGTTGTAAGGCCCACAGTTATTCGTCCCTGGGAGAGTAATTCCGCCCTTCGGCATTACAGGTTTGATGGCCTTGTGTATGTCAAGTTTACCGGCTGCGGTTCCTGCGGATCCTGCGGTTCCGGCGGTGCCACGCACAAACTTGTTTTTTGTGATTTTGCAGCTGGCAAACGTGCTGTATTCTATGAACTTACCGTTGGATAATTGTACGACCCTTGGAGAAAGAGACTCCTTGACTTTTTTCTCTTTTACACAGTAGCTCATTTTTTGAAGTACTCTTTTATAATATTTCATTTTTTATCGTATCCGTCGAACTAAGGTCTTTGTATATTATGTCGTAGATGTCCTCCTTTTGTGCTTCTCGTAGAAAGAATAGACAGAAGTAGCACATAAAACACTTAGTTTGTGTTGGTACTGGATTGTGTTACGTCTGTATTTACCCTTTATATAGTCAATAAATTCTTGTGGTGGTGAAAGACCATAACTATCAAAGTAAGTATTCCTCTTATTACGAAAGTCCCAACACACCCAATGAGTACCGGCACCACTTGTAACGTCCAAATTAAGAATACCACACTCATTCTTGTTTGGTCTTGGTGGTAGATTGTCCCTACTATAAATCCCCCTGAAAGAGGTAATACGTAGTTTATCAACCCAGTCTAAAATATCAAAGTTAGTTAGCGGTTCAAGCGTCTTTTTTTTGCATGACGTAGGGTCTGCGTACGCTGTCTACTTGTAGTCCTCTACCAGATGGGCGTTCGACTTGTAGTCCGATACCCAATAAACCGGTTAGTAATGGCACTGCCAAACTGGCTAACATACCAAGGAATCGGGTATATAGATAATAGTGTTGCACACAGCTCTATATAATATGAATGATAATGTGTTGGTAAGGTGAGCTGCAAAGGTAGAATATATGATTCCATATGCCAACAGTGATGAAAATCATCTTTTTAAACCTGTTAACATCGGAAAATCCAGCAAGGTAGTCGGCTGGATTTGAACCCCTGCTTTGTTTAACAAGATGATTTTCATTACTGTTGTCATTCGGAATCATACATTCTACCTTTGCAGCTCACCTTACCAACACATTATCATTCATACCAAGGAATCTACCGGTCGGTTGTCTTTTTGTGATTCTAACACCAGTTCCTGATTTCTTTTTGAGTGCTGACTGCAATTGTTCTTTCTGTGTTTTTGTTAGAAGGTCAACGTAGGGTTTTTGTAAGAGGGTGGTGATTTTGTTGTGTGGTACGTCTGCTGTTAAACCGGTACCAAGCACCCTTTTCGCCCCGGTTTCAGCTAGAGCGGATGCCGCTCCGATGCCAAGGGCAGGTAATAGTTTGGATGCCTCTGTATTTATGACCGGAAGTGCAAGTTTAGCAAGTGCTCCAAGAAAATCTCCGTTTTGTGATTGATTTGTCATTTGTGTCTTTGAAATTCTTATATGAACCCCAGTACCAGAGGCCATGCTTTCTGTATTTTATTTATTTGTGTTTGTGTTAGCACCATAGGAAAGTCCCCTGTTAATTGGTTGTTTGTTAGTCTTAATGTTAGAGAAGATATGTTTTTGTATGCTTTAGCTAAATTCTTCCTCCGACCTTCGGATAAACCAAGACTATAGTTAACGTATTTACTCATTTTTTTAATACCTTATATAATTACTATATCATTTCCAATGGTGTCCAAAATTATTTCTTCTTCGTTCAGTACAAGGGTAGGCAGCGGCTGGGGGAATGTTCAATCTGTAATGCAGAGTCAGGGATGTGTTCTCCATACTCACCGATTCGTCTGCGTAAGTCAAATCAAAATAGATTAATCCGTATAGAAAATCAAATTTGCTAAGGGTAAGCATGTTCCCGGTGTCATAGTCGTTGCTTGCGTTAGGCTTGAAACCACAGGCATCTCTGAAGATTCTGCTGATTTGAGTCGAGCTATATCCCGTTTCCGGGTAAAACGTGCCGGCGCAAGCCTCTAATCTAGCTGTCAGGAGGGTACAATTTGTGTTTGCTGCATTTACTTTGAATGTATCAAGTAACAGAGGATTTTGTTCTTGATTATTATGTTTGTCACTCCTTTGTAAAAATATGATTACGTGTTTCGGGTGTTTTATCCCTGTTGTAATACGATATGACCCTTCAACAGATTGACTCGAGCTACTAGTGTTAATAGATTCTCTTAGATATGTCCACCGTCTTGGTTTCATGTAATTCTGAAGTACATTTGTTAAACCAACAGAATTTAGTCTGGGGATCCAAAGTTCAAAGTGTGTAATTACAACCAATCCGTCATCAGCATCATCGGCCTTGTATAATAAATAATTGTTGTTGTTTATTTCTACGGTTATTCCCATTTGTGCTGGGGGTAAAAGATTTTGTTCTAGTGATTGAAAAAACGAAAATCTATTCAGTTGTATTTCTGCTGTTACTTCTCTCCTTGCATTGGTTAACGCTGTTCTCGCAGCAAATCCTGTATTATCAGCAGTGGTTGCTATGTTATCCGGGTAAATAAAGCTGTTTTTTCCTAGACTATTCACATATCCGTCTGAAAGTGTAAGCAATGATTTGACGTGATTTGCTAGAGATAAATTGTTGCAGTCGTACACTATTTTTCCATTTTGTCTGATTGTCATTTGACTAAGAAAATTGGTTACATCTGAAATAACAGATACTGTGTCATTATCCGGTGCTGTGTCGTCAGCTAGTTTATCCACTTTGAACTTGATAAAAAAATACCCATTGTACCAGTCATAAAACGAAGCCCTATCGTTAATGCTAAATTTGTAATCCGTTTTGACTTGTGCTTGTCCATTTTGTTCTTATGGGAGTGTCTAGTAAAACTGTGTTCCTCTAAACATTTTTTATTACTGGATAGAGTTTACAAGACGTGCCTTAAACAACTTAAAGCAGAGTCTTGAACGTTGGAGAAAGAGTAAAACTTATAAGTTTTTTGTTTTACTTATGAGATGTTTAAACCGAAAACGACGTAGAAAAAAAATGTGAGTAAAACCTACTTTATACTTCTAGACTGTTTAATCAGAGTTACAAGCGTTGTAGAAAAAATCGTAAACCGCAGATTTTTTTTTGGATATACACCAGTAGTAGTTAATATGGGAAAAAAGCTATGAGACGTCTTTCTCTCTCTGGATTCGAAGTACGAATGACGATATTTTACAGAACAAAGCTTTAAATACGGTCAGATTGGGAATGTCGCTGCTCGCGTGCTCGTTTCACTGCCTGTGTGCTCATTTCGCTGCTCGTGCTGCTCGCGTGCTCATCTCGGTAATAATGCTGCTGCTGCTGCGTGGTATGAGATATTGCTGCTGCTGCTGCTACAGTCGTTATGCGGTGGGAAAAGCGACAAATTCGCTCTTTAAGGGTATGTCAACGTGTTCATTTCGCTGCTCGTTTTCACTGCTCGTGAGCTCATTTCGCTGCTCGTGCTGCTTGCATGCTCATCTCGGGAATTCAGCGGTAAGTGGTGGTGGTGACAAGTGTCTTGTATCTTGTAGTGGGAAAAGCTATAAATTCGCCGATTAAGGGTATACTCAAGCTGCTTGTTTTCACTGCTCGCGTGCTCATCTCGGGAATTTGAGAGGAGGATAGGGCCTGAAAGGAATAGGAGGAAGAAAGAAAAGACACTAGTTTATACTTATTTTTTACTATTTTTGTTATTATTTTAGTCCCAGTCCCTATTCCCTAACCCTTGACTGCTTCATGGCGGGGAAAATAAAATATGTATATATGTAAACTAAAGTATTATTTATTGCCGAATTGAAAGAAATCATACAAATAATGACAAAAAATAATAATACACAGAACGGGGTAAACAATAAACAGATGCAAAAGCTGGGGTAACGTTAGGACAAAGGAAAACTTAGACTCCAGAGTACACAAAACAAAGGGGGATAACTGAGACAAAAGACAAAGGGTAAAAGGGTATCACAAAAAATAATAAATCGATACCGACGCAAAGGCGTGATAAGGTTTTATGTTAGACAATAGTCCAGAAATACATAGAAAAGATTGAACTACTGGACAAAAAAATTAAGAATAATAACATTGAGATAAAGTACAAATACAAAGAACAAGATTTCTATTGGCAATAGTTATGCAAACAACACAAAGGAAACGGACATTTTTATACGACTAAAGTACCAAGTACAAGCTGTTAGAACGAAAAAAAAACACAAAAAAAAACAAAAAAAAAAAAACAAAAACAAAAAACAAAAACAAAAAACAAAAAAAGAAAAACAAAGCCTTTGAATTAAAAAGCAAAAAAGCATCTCGTCAAATACGAAGCACTAAAAAAGCGTTAGTACAATAGCATCTCATAGCACCTCGTCAGGGACCTCATAGCACCTCCTCAGGCACCTCGAGAAATACGAGATGATATAGAGTATTACTACAAAAGCACCTCGACAGGCGACTTGAAAACCACATATATACTACTTACGTTTTTAAAACAATCCTTCTTCATGTTTCTCGTCAGTCATAATTTTATTTAATGCTGTTTACGTTTTTCTTAAAGTAGAACAATCGAATCAAAGTTCCGGCCATTGAAAACGAAACATTAAATAAAGATTATTAATTTAAGAATGTTCATTAAGGATGCTTGCTGTTCACTTTTTGGTATTTCTGTGAGATTTTCGGACTTCTGTAGTTTTATCTATTCAAAAATATCATTTTTTCAACGAACCGTTATAGAATTAAAAATCGTACGCAACATCCTGAAAAAAAATAATTAAATTATATTTATTTTGTCACATTCGTTCATTAATAAAGATTGCTTAGGTTAAGCCTATGAAAAATTCACAGGAGTTCAATTTCCAGACAAATATTTAACTAGAGGTGGTGCCATCAGAAATGATGGCCATCCCCGCACTACCCCGTTTGTCACAGAAAACAGAGTTCCACTGACAAGCTCACATGTGTCAAAATCGACATTTTGGGGCTTCTTGTTTGTACCAAGACTAATATAAAAAATTCGAAAGCTTATTCATGTTATTGCGCATCCGCATCTGCAGACTATATGCTACAATTCTATTACAAAATTAAATTCATAAATCCAAAATCATAGGTAGAGTTCCGCTGACAAGCTCACATAAGGGAAGATTGACATCATGGGACCTCTTGTTTGCACCAAGACGAACATAAAAAATCTGAAATCTTATTGCACATTTAGAGACTATATGCAACAGTTCATTAACAAAATTAAATCAATAAATCCAAAAATGAAGGAGGAGTTTCACCGACAAGCTCACATGTGTCAAGATTGACAACATGGGCCTCTTGTTTGCACCAAGACCAATATCAAAATCCGAAAGCTTATTGCACATCTGCATATTACATACTACAACAATTAAATCCATAAATCCAAAAATGTAGGTGGAGTTCCACTGACAAGCTCACATGTGTCAAGATCAACATAATGGGACCTCTTTTTTGCAACAAGACCAATATCAAAAATCCGAAAGCTTACTGCGCATCTGCAGACTATATGCAACAATTCTATAACAAAATAAAATCCATAAATTAAAAAAATGAGGAAGGATTTCCACTGACAAGGTTTATCTAACGGACAGACAGACAGATGGAGAAACGGACGGGACCAAAACAATATCTCCGCATTTTCTTCAGAAAAGTGCGGGAAAAATAAGTCATATCTCTAAAACAACATCGGTAACATATATTATTTCTCTTAAATTACTGTACTTTCGGTTTTCAAACAAAAATAATATTAAATTGAAATTCTATTTATTTTCAAATTGCCAAGCGAACACCCTTGATTAGCTGATTTTGGCTTTTCTATTTCTATCAGCTTTTACACATATATTGGATTAAAGATTTAAAAATGTTTTGATTTGATCTGCACTGAAGGAACATAAGTTGTCAAAACTGCTATATGAGTAAATTATACTGACAGTAACTTTGGTATTTTTATTTAAAACACGTTAAATTGCAATGGAAACAAAAAGATAATTGATAGACGAACACAAAACCATCAATTTACCGTATTCTTTTTAACTTTGTCTCCGAAGTAATTAAGTACTAGGCTGTTCGGTGCACATATACATTGTGTATACTCTATTCACAAATAAGGTACCGTAGTCAGGATGTTTTTGCTGAAAGTACTACTTGACCACTGTAAAATGAAAAAAAGTCTGTGAGTTTGATTACCTTTATTTCTGTCAAGAATACCTTGGTAATTGGGCTCATCATCTCGTTGTGAGATGTTTATATAGGTAACAAGGTTTCATCATCATTCAGTAAAATGCATGGCATGGGAACAAAAATACGGACAACAGGACGAACAGTGATGAAACAGGAAACATTGGTATTCGGTTACTGATGTCACAACGGAAAGAACTTCTGAAAAAGTATGCCAAATCGAGATATGATAACCCTTGCAACAACATGGGTAATGGTCATTTAAAATAAAACATAAACTATTTGTTAGATGATATCTCATTGGTCCGAAAACCTAAAAAAAATCATGACAAATAAGAAGATCGTATTGCTATTATGAGATGATATTGCTATTATGAGATGATATTTTTAATCAGGGAAATTGATACATCTTAAATAAACTTAAATCCTGTTTTGTGGGTAATCTTGGCTATTCGAATGAAGAACCTTACAACAAGATATAGAGATAAAGAAATCTTTTTATATAGGAAATCAACTCGTTGACTTTTGCTACATATATCTAGGTAATCATAGTATAACTATATAATGAAACCGAGAACCGAACCGTCAATCTAAAAGCGAACAATCCAAGGACAATGGCAACACCAGAAACAAAAAAAAAGGCAGAAAAAACAAAGACACAACATGGGTACAGCACAGAAAAGAAAAATGAAGACACTCACACACAAAGATGAACAACACGGACCCAATATAAAACCATGGGTGAGATCAGGTGCACCGGTAGAGTCAGCATCTCCTACTTCTAATAAGACACCCGCCGTGTTGAACATGTCAAATCCGGTAGTAAAGTCAAATTCGGTAGAGGAACTTGGTAATCATAGAAAAGCTACATAATGAGACCTTTGTTACTGATGGTAATCGTGTCATAATTAGATAATGCAGTATAGATAACAGCGGAATTGTGTCATAACAAGATTATGAATTAACAATGAAAGAATCTGGAGTAAATGCGCATGAGCAAAAGTCTCTACAAATATGTGGTTAAAACAAGCAATGGAACAATGCATTTATTGGTGTTCTTCATTTTGAAATCCATACTGTCGGAAAAATTCTCCACCCGTTAACATTACCAGTGTTTTGTTTAAATTCTCATTTAACCTTCTGGTTGATAATGTTACAATCTGTCTTGCACATATTTCATACATATATCTGTACCTATACCTTTGAAAGAATGCTGGCTTTTATTGCTGACATAAAAACAGGTAATGACATTATTATCCAGTAATAATGAGTCATTATCTTGTAATGGTATGAATATCTATTTCAATTCTGTGCCGTACTCATGTTTTGTCTTTTTCTTTGGTTTTTGGGGGTTTTTTTGTTTTTTTTATGTTGCCATTGTACGGAAGCCAATAGGGGTCATTTGAAAAACAAATTATTTCGTAATGCCATTGTCCTTGGATTATACGTTTTAAGTTGACAGTTCGGTTGTCACTTACCTTGCCAACCCAATATCCATACAAGAGGAGGGCAAGACCTTTTCTGTTAATGTGTTTTGATGATTTGGAGCGGAGTGTTAAATGTTTTTGGTGAAATAAATAAGTTTTTAACTGTTTTTGGACGATTTGATGTTCCGTTCAATTTATTACACTATCTTAAGTGTTAAAGGAAAACTAAAAACGCTGTTTGCTATTAATCTTAAAAATGTGTTACTTTTGTTGTGGCGGGTTATAAGCGAGTGAAGATCTCATTGGCGGGTAAAATGATGACCCATGACGGGTGATTATCCCTTTGGGATAGGAGTTAATTTTGCGGGTCACTCACGCCAGATTCGGTTCAGTTGGCAAGTATGGAAATCACCACGAGATCTGCAACAATGAGCTTCTCATTTCTCATAGTAAGTTCAAGACGGCCCCTAGTACTGTTTTGAGTTGAATTCATTGCTAATTGTCGAGCAATGTCATATAGGTGTCTTATTTAGCCTATGGCTGCCAGATCATCAAAAATTAAATTTACTGGATAATTTTACCTTATGATGGAATGCTGCAATTTAATTGGTCGAATACCAGTGTATTTTTGACAAATTCACGGCGTTTCAAGCTAGTTTGGAAGCAGGGGGTATTTGCTGAATTTTTTTTTTCACTTTCAACCCTCTGCCGGGGTATTTGCTAAAAAATGCCTTTTTTAACCCTTCACTGAGACGCTTGTAAAAAACTTAAAACGGCGTTATCTATGCGCTTTTCATAGATTAATTTGGTAGAATTAAACAGATATATCATGATTGGTCGGGCAATTTGCAAAAAATCCCAGTCTCGAGAATGCAATATCCCTCGCCCGTTGAGCTCGGAAAATATAATATCTCTCGACTGGTATCTTTTGCAAATCCCCCTCCCAAACTTGATATATCTGTTTAAAAGCGCTCTTACAATGCTCGACAAAAGCACAAGTGTCTTAAGCTAGTGGGTAGATCAACATGAACAAACATAGGGCGCTCATCAAGTCGATTGTAAGAAAACTTGGAATCGTGTCATAGCAAGATTATAAAACCTTGTGAGATAGGTCATCATGTCATAACTTAACAATGAAATCGTGTTACCTAGTAATCATATAATAATGATATACTACATGTATGAAACTTGCTTCCTAGGTTAAATCATGTCATAACCAGACATTTAAACCTTGTTACCTAGTTAATCAAGTAAAAACAAAAACATTGAAGCAGTTTCTTTTGATATGGATTTCAATACAGTGCATCCTCGTTATATCGCCACGTTTGGGACCAGGGAAAATTTTGGCTATAAGTGGGGTTGGCGATATATCGAGGAAACAACGGCAGTAGAATACCGAAGGAACAAGGGAAGCGATGACTACAAGTCCAAAGACATGGCAAAAACTGTAACAGATAAAAACACAGACAAAACAAGGACGTGAGACGGCTACAATGCACGGAAATACAAAGATAACATTAAGAACTAAGGCACTCATAGTGTGAACTCCCATGAAAACCGGGAGTGACATCAGGTGCTCCGGAAGGGTAAGCATGTTCTGTACCGCTAGCGGCACCCGTCACACTATCAGTAAGTCAATCCAGGGTTGAGTCAAATCCGGTTATGTCAAATCCGTGAAAACGTGAAATCTAGCTGAAAATGTCTGTTTTCATTTGGAACACAGACACGTCATATCTGTCAATAATATCATGGTGACGACCATAGAATTTCTGAAGAGATGAAATTAACAAAGGCTGAACAAATCCCTGACTAAGCAGTTTTTGGGACAGTGTTTTTGCTCCAACTAAAAAGTCACTGTATAAACTGCATGCCCGACAGTAACGAATCAACTGTGAAATGTACACTCCATAGGCTAGAGAGGTAGCTATATTGCTGCTCAGAAAGTTCACAATTGGGAAGTTAAAATCATCACGTTTGTCAAACAGCTTAGATTTCAAACGTCCATTTTCGTCAATGTAAATTAAAAGATCTAAATACGAAGCTGAAGTAGTTGTATCAGTAGTCTCTTTCTCATTGGGATAGATCTGGTGTAAATATTCCTTGAACTTTGGATTATTAAGAGAAAGTACATCTTCTATGTAGCGGAAGCTGAAATTAAAGGACTGGGCTAAATTGCTTTTGTTTTTTATGTGTAAGCCCTTGTAAAAACTTCGCCTCGTACGAAAAAGGAAGAATTCAGCTAAAAGTGGCGCGCAGTTAGTTTACATAGAAACTTTGTAATTTTTGAAAAAATGTACCTTGAAAATGGCTGGCGATAAGTTGAGGGACCACCGTTAAAGAGGGGCGGTATAACGAGGGAGCACTGTATGTCCTATATTCAAGACAGTTTCTATCGTTGATTGAAGAAGAAACCTATACTAACCTTGCCATTGGTTATATTCAATTACTGCAAATTTAAACAAAACAAAAAAAACAAAACAAAACAAAAACAAAAAAACATGACAGTTTATATCACAAAGTTAAAGCACAAACAATCAATCTTAATTACCCATTATATATATATATATATATATA
>MJUU01057486.1:27611-46916 GCA_002080025.1 Modiolus philippinarum | reverse complement strand
TATATATATCAGATCCAATGAATATTTTTTATTCAAATCCAATGAGTAATTTTTATTCCAATCATACACTTAAAATATTTTGCGGTTTTGAATTATCGTTCAACGATTTCCGACACTGGCTAAATAATTATATTAGATGATTCAAGGCCGGATTACTTACAACACGACACAAGAATTACAAAAAATTTTCTGGTTTTCTCTTAAAGGTAATAAAATATACAAAATTGATAATCTTCCGGGTGACTGCAAGATGAAGAACAACAATAAAAGCGTTTTTCCTTTGCTTGTTTTACCATGCATTTTATAGCGACTTTGTCTCATGTGCGTGTACTCCATATCCATTCATGCACGATTACATGTTTGCTAGCTAGTTTTAAATTGCACTTGATTCTGTCCGCTAAAAGTACAGGGAACATCACACGCTTAAACTTGTTTGCAGACATTTCACTTTCTCTGTTTCATTCATGTTTTGATTTTATCTGCATTTAGAACTTAAAAAAAGTAAACAAATATTTACACATTTCGCCAAAAGAAATACTTAAAGAACTTCTTATATACCTTCTAATACACCGTTTTGCTGTTATGTCTTCAAGGTCTTGGAATTCCTATTTTGAATTGACCGCATAGTGTGAGGCTCCTCACTCTGTGTTGAAGACCGTACGTTGATCCCTAGATGACTTGTTTTGGGTCGATTTAACCTGCAGATGGAATGTTGTCTCCTTGACATTGACACAATTTCCTTTCTTTTTTCTTTCATACGTATTCGTTTCCAAAAAAAAATTAGATTCT
The DNA here is from genome assembly GCA_002080025.1 of Modiolus philippinarum. NCBI lineage: Eukaryota > Metazoa > Mollusca > Bivalvia > Mytilida > Modiolidae > Modiolus > Modiolus philippinarum. Next base: position 46,127 of record MJUU01057486.1, on the reverse strand, counting down.
TTATATACAAACATTGATCAACTATAATCATGATAAAATATATCAAAATTAAGCCGTAAGAAATTGTAGAAAAATCCCCTAATCAATCAAAGAGAGAATTTGTGAGAGCAAGAAGAGAATGATAACTGTCTAGGATAATAAAAACTACAGACAGCTAATCCACTGTGGTTAAACGAAAACCTCATGTTTCAGGGGAAAATTTCTCAGTGCGCTTCTATTGCATCATGGGAATTCTTTTCCGAAATTACTTCATCGCAAGTCACATGGTCGAAAGTTAATTATAATATCAAAAGCAAACGTAAAAAAATTCATCAATATAAAAGATCTATACACTGTTTTCAAAAACAATGGGCGGCATTGCTTGTTCACTAAACTTTGTTCAATTCCTGTAACACAACTATATAAAATGTAAAATATAAAAATAGGTTACCGAAAGCTATATTTTTATATAGCATAGGTGGCCAAGTAGTCTACGGCTCTGGACGCAGTGCCGGCGGCGTTGCCATAGATGACATCATGCAGGGGTTCAAATCCAGCCGAAGACCTTGCTGGATTTTCCAATTTTAACAGGTTTAAAAAGATGATTTCCATCACTGTTGGCATTCGGAATCATATATTCTACCTTTGCAGCTCACCTTACCAACACATTATCATTCACATTATACAGAGCTGCGTGCAACACTGTTATCTATATAAAATCTCTTTGGAATCTGATACTATGTCTGGTAATAGTCCGCTCAATGAATTCTCTATCTATCCGAGAATCGACAAACCCGATAAGCATATAAAACAGTTTTTGAAGAACAACAATTAAAGCGTCGTTCCTTTGCTTGTTTTTGCCATGTGTTTGTACAGACTTTGTCTCATGTGCATTTACTCCATATCCTTTCATTCACCATTTGAACTTTAAATACCTTAATAAAGGAATTGACCTTATTGATATTGCAGGCAGTTTCGGATCCCAGATATTCAAAAACGTGTACCCATATATTTTGACAACCAGGACATGCCTGTCATTTCCTCTACTTACAAAAACCTACTAGAAAATATGTTTTAATTACTCTTCTATTACATGTGATGCTGATTTCGAGAAAAACTACCCTAATAGCTGAAATTGTCTAACGTCGCCATACCGCTATGACCCTTGTGGACATATATTAACGGAGAATCTTAACATCATTGAAGATGAAGAAGTTCGACAATTCTAAAAAAGGGTCTAAATATCGCCCACTTTCAAAAATAAAGTGGACAGCATGCTCAGATATAATTAAAGACGCAGTAACCAATTATTGTAACAAATGGTGCAAACGAGAAAAAAGCAGACAAACATGCTCTAAATTTGTTTAAAGATAGAGAGTATTACCAAGGTCACCAACAGAATAGATTTTTATAATGATAAGTCACCTCGTAAGCTATCTGTAAATAGAATCAAATCAAAATTGAAGGATATTGGTAAAAAAAAATGTGTCTTTGTACCTGTTGACAAGGCTTCAAAACAACGTTGCTATCGTGTGAAAGAAATACTATATCGATGTCCAACAAAACGAACTGGACAATTCAAAAATATTCCGTCGTACCAATTGGAACGAAAAAAAAACGTTAACAAAACAACATTATAAGGATACAGATATGCTTAAAGTTTCATCTAAAGATAACACCTTGCCTACCATTTACTGGTTTCTGAACTTCACAAAAATCCCTTCAAACATCGTTTTATCTCGGCATCTAGTAAGAGTGCTACTACTTATTTATTCATACATTGAACTAGTTCACTTACTTGTATGAAGGAATTGTTACTAAATACTGTGAAAAAACTGATCAAAACTCTGATGTTACTTTTGGGGTGTGAAAAATTTTACTGAAATTTTTGATAAACTTTAATCAATTCAAAACCCAGTCACATCCGTTCACAGTTATGATTGTTTCACACTTTATAAGAACCCTCCCACATAATTCCATTAAATCCAAAATTGTCTATTAAATGTTCTTGTCTGCAGTTCATTTGTTATAACAAAAAGCGAGGATTTTTCTCTAATATTTCTCACAATAACCAATGTTCCTGGACATGTGCTTTTGCTTTTGCTGAATAACATTTTTGCTCGTTTTGGCAACACTATTAATAAACAGGTTTCGGTATTCCCATGAGTACAAACTACGCACCTCTCATTGCAGATCTTTTTCTGTTCTGTAATGAACTAAACTTCATGGAAGAACTTCAAAGCGGATGCATAGAAAACAGTGATAAACTCATCACAATTTTCAGTGATAACAGCAGGTATTATGGTGTTTCTCGCAAACAGCGTATTACTAAGGGTATTTCTAATCTTCTTTACGGAAATGTTGCTAAAATTGCAAGAAACTGATTAAGACCAAGGAAGGCTGGTACGTAACTTACATTTTTTACGTAATAGGAAATATCGAAAGGAAAGATACTCTGCTTGCATCCATTAAATGAGCTTCGAGATCTAGTGACCTTAAAATTTTACAAAAATACTGGCCTCTCAGAGATACTGCGGATGTATACTTAAATATATTATGATTGTCTACCAAACCCTACAGGAAGGTTAGATTTTGAATTTTCTTTCGAAGTGGGACAGTGTTTTACCAGCAGACTAAGCTCCTTGGGCTAGGCGGATGTGTAACGGCGACACTCCTTGACCCATCTTTCAAAATTACGTATTGTCATTTTCTCTCCTTTCAAGATTGCGGTCAGGGAGAAAGTAGTCTACATATGTTGGCTTTTATTCGTATGTTTATTCAACTATAGGGAAAGGGGAGGTTTGGGTACCCATAAGCAAGTCTAACCCTTCCGCTGTCTTTTGCTTGTTCCGGTACCAACTCCGACTGTCCTGAGTTCCTATCGTTGATTACATTTGCCTTTTGTCCTATTCATATTTTTCCGGTGAAGATTCAGAAGTCGCATTGTATAATATCAATGTAACGAGAAATCTCTGGAAATTGTGTCAAAAATGAAAAGAATGTGTAAACTGAAAAAATATATGAAAAGAAATGAAAAAAATACCACGTGATGGATAGACATTTATGGGCAAAAATAGCATTACATTTCAGAATAATATATGACGATAAATGAATTCCAAACAAACTTAAGAAAAATGTCAATAAACGTCTGAACAGAACAGGAAAATATCTTTAGCAGATCGTTATAAATAACAAAATACCAACGTTACTGTTAATTTATTTTCTTCATATGCGCATTTCGACAACTTATGTCTCATCAGTGCAGATCAAAACCAAAACATTTGGAAGTCAATTTACTGAAAAACACGTTAAAGCTTATATAGAACAAATAAACAAAAGGATCTAAATAGAAAAGCCAAAATTCAGCTATGGACAGAGCTATGCATGAGGGAAATACTCATTTGTTTTAAATAAAATTTTGTAAAATTTTCAATACAATTGGTTTTCGGGTCAGCACCGAAGTACTGACTACTGGGTTGGAGAATACCCTCGGAGACTAACAGTCCACCAGCAGAGGCATCCATCCATTGGTAATAAATAAGAAAAAAAAAAACGGAAGTTACTGTTAATTTATTATCTGCATATGCGCATTCCGACAACTTGTGTCTAACCAGTGCAGATTTAAACCAAAACATCTGGAAGTCAACAGTAAATTAAAGGATATTGTTTCTAAACCTCTACGTAACAAGCGATCTCATGGACGTAGAATTAACCGTAATAAACGTAGAGTACATTCTGTCAACACCACTGTTGCACATCTAATTAACATCTCTAAAAATTATGGTCGACATCAATTTCTAAGTAAATTATGTTCCTTACCTGCCACCAAATTACACAATATCCTTGATGAATGCGAAACTATTTTGTACCTTAGTCCTGAATACGAAACTACAAAGATAATAATTGCGTTCTGCTATTTTAAGCTTTTTCCTAAAATCGATCGTCCTGACCAACGTCAAAAACATTTTCTTAAGATAAAATACATTGAGAAAAGGAATAGATTTTATATATATTGCTGGCATTCTAAATGATCATTCAGTTAAACAAAAAAATCCTGCATATTTCGAAAATACAGAACTTCCCATCATTTGTAACGTATACAAGAAACCCAGCCGGTAGTACGTCTTCAATAACAGTAAAGTTTGTAAAGATATAAACATTAACAATTCTGTGCCTGATTCATGAAATTGCAACAATTCAAAATACGCCTATACTCCTAGCTCCCATGTCATCACAGGAGATCTCAACATCTTGCAGGACAAAGAGCTTATTAATTTCTTAAAGAAAAGTCCAAAATATAGGCCACCTTCTAAAATTAATTGGAAAGATTGTCATAATACCATCCACGACCCACTTAGGACTTATTGTAAAAATTGGGTTAAACGTGAACACGTTGACAAAAAATCTTTGGATTCTCATGAGTTTAATCGATGTCCGAATTAAACATTTTGAACAGCATTTCCGCCATGACAACAAAAATAAACCAACAGTTTCTCGCATCCAAAAGAAACTTAAAGAATTTGGCAAGGGATTCGTTTTTGTCCCAGCTGATAAGGCTGCTAATAACAACATTATAGTTTGTCGTAAACATTATATAGAAGTACTCCAAAAAGAAATTACCAGTTCAAATACTTTTCAATTAACCCAATTAACGGAAAATGAAATTACAAACATACATTTCCTAACAGCTACATCTTTACAGGCTTAACCTGATAGTAAAACAGTTCCAACCATGTACTGGGTTCCTAAACTCCACAAAACGCCATATAAATCTAGATTCATTTTGTCATCTAGTCACTGTTCTACTACTAAAGTTTCAATTATACTCACTAATACTTTGACTGCTATTAAAAACCTGGTTACAAATTTCTGTAACAAAGTATATGAAAACAGTGGTATCAATCATTTTGGGAGTGTAAAAAATTGTAAAAAATCTTATGGTGGCTTTGAGTTGTTATTACTCCCCTTTTGGTCGTTGTCTCTTTGACACATTCCCCGTTTCCCTTCTTTTTCCTAAAATTGGATTTCGAGTTGATTTTTATAACAAAGAAAGTCCAGTTCTTTAAATACACAAGTGACCAATATATCTATCACATACATCTAGTTGAAACACTAATTATTTAACAATGTTGAGCTTAGAGGGTATCCTATATTCATGCCGCGCTCTCGATTAATTGGTTTTCTTCAATTAAATTCTGGTAAAACAGTTGTCCTTTGAGAAAAGTTATACAACACTTCAATATCATGTTTTGTTTAGCTTGTTTTAGGATATATAGAATGAAAAAGATAACAGGAAGCATCTACAATGGCGGAAAAACACAGTAACATGCCACAATGTACCCCGGAACTGCACCAGAAAAGAAAAGAAAAACGTAAACAACGATAGGAACTCGGGACAGCGGGACTTGGTACCGGTACTAGTAATAGCTAGCGGTAGGATTAATTATTGTGTAGGAAAGGGATCCAGATATTATTGCAAACTTGTGTTTGAGGCATCTTTTTCTGCCTTCAATAATATAAGAGTTTCCGTATAAGAATAGGTAAACCGTTTTATTAAAATTTCTTGTTCCGTTCCGTTTTGTTTTTGCTTTTTGTTTTTTGTTTGTTTTTGTTTTTGTTTTTGTTTTGTTTTTGTTTTTGTCTTATGTTTCTCTTAAATTGTCAGATAATATGTTGAGAGCAACAATTGAAAGTTTAAGTATCATGCAAGGTGAAGTACCTCTTATCTACATCCTGAACAAATATATATCTTTTTTCCGGATATAATATGCATTAGTTAACCATAATTATTCGTTCGCTCATTAAGTTGAAGTTGGAAATGACGTGAATGTTTAGAATAATTGGTTCTGTCAATTTAAATATCTATGCCAATTTAAAAAAATCCTCAGGGGAAGTGTTTTGTGACATATAAAAATGCGTATAAGCAAATTAAGACGAATCAGATTGGATATGCTCTTATTCTGCCGTAGTTATGGAGACTAAGAACTGAATCTAAAGTATCTGCAATGTGAAGCTTGACAGCATCACCTAGATATTAATCGTTACAAATAACTAAATACCGAAGTTACTGTGAATTTGATTTCTGCATATGCGCATTTCGACACATTATGTCTCTTCAGTGCAGATGAAATCTAAAAGTTTGGAAGACCATTAACTCAAAGAAGTTTAAAAACTGATAGAGAACAATTAACAAATATGATCTAAATGTAAAGCCAATATCAGCCAAGGACAGAGCTTTGCAAGAGGGATATACTCCTTAGTTTTCAACAAATTTACAAAAATTTAGATATTGTGAGGTTCCAAATAGAATCGGTTTTCGGGTCAGCACCGAAGTACTGACTGCTGGACTGGTGAATTCCCTCGGGGACTAACAGTCCACCAGCAGTGGCATCGACAATTGATCTATTTACCCATGTATTGCATTGTATTGCATTTTAAAATTCCCACGTTTGTTATGTAGAAAGTAAGTTATTTTTTCATATATCTTTACCATTACGTTTCGAAAAAGTATCAATACCTTGGTACTAATATAAACTTGGAAACGTTAACCAAACAACATTATAAGGATACAGAAATGCTTAAAGTTCCACCTAAAGGTAACATCTTACCTACCATGTACTGGGTGCCGAAGCTTCACAAAAATCCCTTCAAACATCGTTTTATTTCAGCATCTAGTAAGTGTTCTACTACCAATTTATCCATCCATTTAACTAGTGCACTTACTTGTTTGAAGGAGTTGGTTATTACATTCTGTCAAAAAACTTATCAAAACTCTGGTGTAAATTACATTTGGAGTGTAAAAAATTCTATTGAAGTTTTAGATAAACTACAATCTATTCAAAGATCAGTCTCATCTATCGACAGTTATGATTTTTCTACACTTTATACTACCTTTCCACATAATTTGATTAAATCCATATTAGGACAACTTATTAAATGGTCTTTTAAATTTTCTGGTCTACGGTTCATTTGCTTTAACAAAAAGTAAGGATTCTTCTCTAAAATTACCTATAATAATCATCGTTCCTGGACATGGGATGATATGATTAATGCACTCAATCTTTTGCTGGACAATATTATTGTTCGTTTTGGCAACACTATTTATCAACAGGGCATATGTATTCCCATAGGTACAAATTGTGCGCCTCTCATTGCAGATCTTTTTCTTTTCTGTTACGAACGAGATTTCATGAAAAACTTCATAACGGAACCATACCTAACAGTGATAAATTTATTTCTTTTTTCAATGATAACAGCAGGTATATTGACGATATCCTTACCATTGATAATCCCCAGTTTTTAGATTATGTAGACATTATTTATCCACAACAACTGAAAATAAATAGAGCTAACAATGATTCCAAATGTTGCCCTTTTCTGGATCTGACTATCATTATTGAGTCTGGTAAAATCAAACCAAAATATATGATACAATGGATGATTTTGATTTCACCATTACTAATTTCCCTTTTCTTGAGAGCGACATTCCCCTTGCTCCATTCTACGGCGTGTATATTTCTCAACTGGTACGATTCGCACGAGTTTGTTCTACTCTTGATGATTTCAATGAACGTAACCGTACTATCACAGCCAAACATTTACAACAGGGTTACAGATTTCATAAGTTGTTGAATACATTTAAGAAGTTTTGTAATAGATATGAACATGTTACATATATCTAAATATGGCGTTAAGTCCTCAATTTCACGGAAATGTTGTTGAAAAATGCCGTAAATTGATTAAAAATCCAGAAAAGCTGGGACGTAACTTATATTCTTTACCTAATCGGGGATATCGGCAAGATATTCTGCTTGCATCCGTTAAATTAGCTTCGAGACCTAGTGATCTGAAAATTTTGCACACATACTGGCCTCTAACTGATAATGCCGATATCTACTGAAATTTATGATGATTCTTGACCAAACCCTTCGGGAAGTTTTGAGTTTGATTTTTCTTCCGTAGTGCGACAGTGTTCTACCAGCAGACTAGGCTCCTTGAGCTAGCTGACAGTTTAGCGGCGAGCACCCCTTGACCAATCTTTCAAAATTACGTATTGTCTTTTTCTCTCCTTTCAAGATTGTGGTCATGGAGTTAGTAGTCTACCTGTATTGGGTTTTATTTGTATGTTTGTGTGTCTTGTCTTTTTTTCTAGTTAGTTAACTTTATGTCTATTGGAGTCTAGGATAATGTTTATTTCGCTGATCTTGATTACTTTTTATTCAGGGGCCGACTCCGACCTACCGTTGGGTGTGGGGTTTTCTCACCGTTCATTGAAGATCTTATGGTGGCTTTGAGTTGTTATTACTCCCATTTGGGTCGTTGTCTCTTTGACACATTCTCCGTTTCCCTTCTTTTTTCTATTTTATACTATAGGGGAAAGGGACAGATAAAGGGGAGCTTTTGGTACCCATAAACCGGTTTAACCCTACCGCTGGCTTTTGCTAGTGCCGGTACCAAGTCCGGCTGTCCCGAGTTCCTATCGTTGTCTACGTTTGTCTTTTGTCTTATACGTGTTTTTCTTGTGGAGTTCCCTTGCAGATTGTTGCATGTAATTATAATTTTCAGCCATTGTAGGTGTTTCCTGTTATCTATGTTTTAACATAGGTTCAGTGCGTAAGAAGATGAGAGATGTATGGTTTCTATATATCTAAGTTGCACGTGTACTTGTTCGTGAGAGAATCTATCAAACTAATATACTATCATACTTTCAAATTCTGTACCTTGTAGTATTTGTTGAAAGAGAGTATTCTTAAAAGGCTCTTTCGTAGTGTAACATTAAGGCATTTAGAGTTATTTGTTGTCTCCCAAATTTTTCATCTAATTTTGTTTTTAGTCCTTCAAAACGCCCAATTTTTATACTTTCTGATTAGATATAAGCTATTGAATAAGCAATTTTTAATTTAAATAAATTAATCAATAATCTTTCATATTTTCCAGGTAATTTATTTTATGTTTATCGACAACTCCCGCATCGATGTGCAAAAAATTGAAAAGGATGAAGCGTTGTTCGACATTTAGTAATGAAGTTCGGTAGGAGCCGTCTGGAACTGTGATACATGAGCAATGTTAATTGTTGAAGGCCTCTTGTTGATTTCAAGATGAAAAAAAAAACAATATAAGCATTACTTCATAGCCTTGTTCTCTCCTTTCATTGTTTATTAGTAATAAAAATTTTTGATTTATACTTACAAAACAATTTCACGAACTTGAACTTATTGAAATAAAATCCATATAAACACAAAATATTGCCAATATGGGAAAACCCCGAAACACTTCCTTTTAAATTTTAAGATTCGTTGAAAAGATCAAGAATAACTAGAATATGAAAGATATTGTGTTCGGAAAATTATATATCAATACCTAATAGAAAATTGTCCTAATTCATATTTTCTTCCTAGTTTTAAATTGATTACCAATAAATGAATATAATACAAGTACACACAACAAAACCATGTTTATACACGAAGGAGAGGGTGGTAAATTGGAAAAGAAATCCATTAAAATAACAGATCACAACATATAATTCATTGTAAAAAAAAAAAAAAAAAAAAAAAAAAAAAAAAAAAAAAAAAACACGAAGGAACAATATGTGATCTATATTTTTCTTTATGAACAATACAGGGCTCATCCAGCGTTTAATCCAATCGCATTTTCAATTTTCTGATCTTTCCTTTGATTAACATTTAGGTCGTGTCAAATAAGAATTCTCAAAAGACTTACTTTAATACCACTTATTTGCTGTTACTGGTGAATTAACCACAGAAGTGGCTTATTATAAATACTGGGTACTTGTATACAAAAGGGCGGAATGCATTAATCGAAATACCACATGATGGATAGTCATTTTAATGTATGAACAAATAAGATCATATCGTGTAAATGAACATTAGAGAAAATACCTACAAATACATGGTACGCTACATTAGTGCAAGCAAATAGAAATGCACTTTTCCTGTTTTCAAAGCGAAATAGTATTACATTTGATTCCCTAATTATTTACCCGTTATCATCCCTATTAAGGAAGTAGACCTAGGTTAAGGGAGATAACTCTTTAAATCAGTAAGGCGTTTGTAACAGTCAGTTTTATCGATGCATTTTAAGCATTTATGTGAAAAAGAATGAAAATCATCTATGTTGCTAAGAAGTTTGGAATATATTGAAGTAAATGATCTAAACAAGAATACAAGTGATTTGTTGGAGTTATGTCCCCTAACGTAGGTCTACCTCCTTAAGCTGATGTCGCGGCGAACAGCTTAGGTAAGAAGATTTCGCTTATAATTAGTTTCGTCCGGTTGGAAAATGTATAGCCCGGTAGAGAAAAAAACAATTGTTTTAAGGTAGTTGACCTATAAGTTAAGGGAGATAACTCTTTAAATCAGTAAGGCGTTTAAACAGGCAGTTTCACTTATGCTTTTTTAAGCATTGATGTGAAAAAGAATGTAAATCAACTATGTTGCTTAGAATCTGAGAATGTATTTATGAAAGTGATTAACATACATACAAGTGATTTTTAGGAGTCATGTCCCTTAACTTAGGTCTACCTCCTTAGTAACATTGGATAACGTTTTGTCCCGGTTCAGGATAATGTTTAGGTACAGTTTTTGTTATTTGAATATTTACTTTTACCTAAACATTACCCAGCTTAATATGGGTGGTTATTGGAGTTTTAGAAGTGGAGTTCTTGGCGAATTGTTTAAGTAATTTGAGTAAGAGAGTAATTGGTTGAGTCTGGTGTGGTACTGTATAGGCTGGTTGAGAAATGTGTAAACAAATTTCTATTTTAAATAACACTGGACAATTTTGTCTCAGTTTACAGTGATGTTGTCTCAGATTTTCAAATTAGAACATTTGCCCTTATCTTAACATTACTAAGCTTACTAGGGGTAGATATATGCGCTTTTATACAGATACGTTTCCAAATAGTAAATCATATTTTGGTACTAATACATGAATTGAATATTCATAAATGATAAGGTGGTCATTTTTATATACATTATGACTGGTATTTTACTTTGATATTTACGACAATATTAGTTATTTTTATTTCCATCATCATTGGACAATCAACATGCGGCAATTCCCCATAGTGGTAAAAACACTAAGCAATTAATTGATGCGAACAAAAGCTCTAATTGCTGGCAAAAGTTAAAGGTCAGAGACCCAAAGTTGGTGTGTTGAAGTGATGGGAGATTAATTTGTTTCATACTTGTTGTAACAAACAAATCGTAAAAACATAGACAACATCACAAGAAATTTGAATACTTCAAGACCAAATGCTCTTTAATTCAAACTTCTCATTTGAAAATTGCTGCTATATTGAAAATTTCGATGCAAGAACACAACTTTTACCCAGAACCCTATCCATTGTCCTGGCCTCTTTCTTTTAATGACAATGGACAACAGTATAAACATTTTAAGACCTGATTTGACATTGATAATTATATCATCATGATCATCTTCTTGTACAGCTGGGACAGTCTCTAAAGGAAATGGTCGCACATATAGGTCGAAAAGTCAACGTCTATTCAAATTCAAATTTACTGCAAATTTTCTATAAAGGTGGTTCGGGTGTCTAAAACTGCGCATCTATCTCGCGCATCTGCTGAAAAAAAAATTTAAATGGTTTATTGATAATGAATAAAATGAAATGATCAACATCTCTGCTGCCAGCTTATAAAATATGTCACTTTTTGGAAAACTCTTAGTTTACTAAAGGGAGATAATTCTAAAGAAATAGTAAGGGAAAATCACATTCTTATCATTTTGTCAAAAATGTGATCGGTGACCCCTATTTTTGTTTATATTTCCAAAGAGACTTCTTTAACGTACTTTATACTACATTTTCACCAAAATCTATCGTTTTATTCATATAAACATTTTAAAATTGTATTTTCTCCCTACACAGACTATTAAAAAGGTCAAAATCTTTCTATTTTCGGAAGCTTTACCCGGAAAAACGAGATAGGTGACCTATTGACTTTTTACTGTAATTCTGAAGTATATTAAATAAAGTTTCAGTCACAAAAAAATAAGAAAAATCTATTGTTTTGTCTTTAGTCCCCCGAACTACATTAAGTTGGCTTATTTAAAAAAAAGGGCAATTTATTAAAAACTTTCTTTTATAGAGAAACATTATTCTTCACACGAAACAACCTATTACAATGCGAAAATGATATATTATATCCAACCGTACACAATTTAGAGTGCAATTGTTTCTTACTTATTTGGATGTCACTGACTTCACACCCCTGAAAGAAGTTTTGAGTGATTTTGTTGTATCGGAAAAAAATAGAGCTTGATGCATAAAATTATGATGGTATACATGTAGCACGAAATTCATTCAAACATCGAGGTAAGGTCAATGGTAAAGTACGGGTATAATTTGTACGCTTTCAGAAGGGCGGCACGTTTTGTTTTTATTAAAAAGACAAAATACAAGAGGCGAAAAATGCAGAATGATATATTAACATTCTCAGTTTCATACAAGTAAATTTATAATGAAAAAGGTTGGACACAATATATTTACCCTATAACAATAATTAAAACTAGATTTGCTATTGCAAGCAATAACAGATGTCACTCCACACAACTAATTCAATGATTTTATCTCATTCGCAGTCCTAAAATGTACCTAGGAATCAATTTTCATTGAGATCGGACAAATATGAATTTTTTAAAATCATTTCGGCTGTCATCTTAGAAATGGCAGCCATTTTGAATTTTTTTTGTTGGCATTAATTCCTTCCTGTCATCTTACTGAACCTTTACACAAAATATGAAAGAATTGTGCAAAGCAGTTCCCGAAATATTAAATCCCAAGTAATTGGACGTAAAATGAGGGTCATTTTGAAAATTTTACACATACAACATATAACTTCAGACGGTGGTCTAACTGTGTGCAAAGATTGAAACCATTTGATTCAGTCATTTTGAAATATGACTCGGACAAAAATCATTAGAAGAAGAAAAAGAATAATCAAAAGAAACGTAGAATAACAACATGTAACCCGAAGTTTGGAGTGAAATAAAAAGTCATTTCTCAAGTGACCAGATATACTGGTACTGAGTAAAGTCACAAAAGTTTTAATATGAGATGCGATGCAACAAGCATATGAAGATCTAGGATGTAGGCAATTCTAGTTATTCTGCATTGCAAGAAAAAAAAAGAATTTAAGATAGCTTTGAAAACACAGAAGAGTTACTCAGTTTCCAGAGATGCAGGAAGATCAAAATTTGAGATACATGTATCACACCCCTTTCCATAAAATAAACATAACATATGTTAGAAATGGCGTACTTGTACATGAGATAATATCTCATGTGTACACTTTGTTCAATTACTATTATCTAAATTTATGCCAATTCTAAAACCTAAGGTTTAACCCCCTCCATCGTAGTTTTGTCCTAAGCTATATTTGATATTACTGATTATTGGGATTTCGTTTGGTTTTGTGCATTTTAAACATTTTTTGAAATCATGGATTTCCTAAGTTTGGGTTCTACAGATGCTGATGAGGAATTAGTTTCCGAAATGGCCATACAGCTCATTACGATTATTGCAGTTGGAGTAAACATGTGTTATGGTCTCATGTTCATTTACTCAATATCCTTTCGTAAAATATAAAGCAAATAACTATCTTGAATGGTATGTTGATTCGGCGCACTATCTACAAAGTAAACAGCATATATGGAAAATAATGCATTATAGATTATGTATGTTTATACGATAAACAGATAATATTTATAATATAAGTGATACAATATTATTAGGGAGAGCTAAAAAGGTAGAATATATGAATCAAAATGCTAACAGTAATGAAAATTTTTTTTTTGTTTACCTTTAAGCGCTATATTGTCATCTATGGCAACACCACCTGCACTATATCCAGCGCCCTAGATGACAATGAGGTATGGGTTCAAATCAAGCCGCAGACCTTGCTAGATTTTCCGATGCTTACAGGTATAAAGATGATTTTCATCACTGTTGGCATTGGGAATCATATATTCTACAATTGCAGCTCATCTTACCAATATATTATCACTCATTTTATATAGAGCTGTGTGCAACACTATTATATCTGTATACCTTATGAATTTTATCTGTTGCAACCTTATCCTTTTTCTATTTCCCACCCACCACAATATTCATCGTGTACTATGTTACAACTCTAGTTTTCCGACAAGAAGGAATGGCCCGATTATCGAAAGCAATTACTATATAAATATTAGATGACAATTAAGTATAGGTTAAAATCCAGCCGTTGACCTTGCTAGATTCTCCTATAAATTAAGAGGTGAGTATTAGAAAAATCGCTTTGTTTTAAAGTTTAAATAACCAAAAAGACTCATGAAATTTTATTGGCTCATATGAAAGGTTGAAATTTTAGCTAACAGAGGGTTATATCGTGAACATTGAAAACTGGTCCAAACTGTACGAAATTAGGGGTCCAAAGGACCACCTTGTAGAACTCCAAGTCGGACCAAATCAGAGTAAATGAATTAAAATCGCTTAGAATTTTATAAAAAGTCATAAAAAACATTGTAATATTTTGAATTAATGATAAATTCAATTTTTCAAGACTTTTTTTTTGTTTTTTGTTTTTTTTGTTATTTGTTTGTTTTTTTTTTTTTTGTTTTTTAGGCTAAGCATGTGATCAAAACAATATTAAAATCAGTGTTATGACTACGAAAATGTCTTATGTCGCATTAGGTACCCAAATAAATTAGAACCTCGGCTCCAACTCCGAAGACTGTCATTTCCTATTTTTTACAAAATAATTGCAACCTAGCTAGTTTTGTTACAAATGCATTTAAAGTTGCCAAAACCCTTTTATTTCAAGTAGAAATGTTATATTGAGATCATATGACAATAGAGTAAACTTTTCATACTTAGATATCTTAAGTGCAAAGGAGATAAATTTCTGTCAAATGGTATTATCGAACATAAATAGATCAAAATGTCGGAGTTGGAAATAGCATCCTAAAGGATATACAAGACACAATTTACTAAAAAAAATGAAAATAAATCAAATTCAAAAAGGTAAAACACCAAATACTCTTGAAATACACAATAAAAGGGGAAACCGCAAATGAAAATGTAAAATGTACATAAATATCTAAGAGATAAAATCTTAGGAATCAAGGCGACATTTTAAAGGTAAATACTAGGTAAAGGAGACGACATTTAAGAGGTAAAACATAAGGAACAGAGACGGCGTCTAAAAAGTAAAATATAAAAAAATAGAGCTGGTACTATTACCTAAAAGGTAAAATCTAAGGAATAGAGAAGGAATTAATCTAGGAAATAGAGAGGACATTTTTAAGGTAAGATCAAAGGAACAGCCGCGACATTTAAGAGGTAAAATATAAGGAATAGAGACGACATTTAAAAAGTAAATTATAAGGAACAGAGACTGCATTTCAAAGGTGAAATATAAGGAATAGAGACGACATTTAAAAAGTAAATTATAAGGAACAGAGACCGCATTTTAAAGGTAAAATAAAAAGAATAGAGGCGTCATTTAAAAAGTAAATTATAAGGAACAGAAACCGCATTTCAAAAGTGAGATATAAGGAATTGAGACGAAATTTAAAAAGTAAATTATAAGGAACAGAGACTGCATTTCAAAGGTGAAATATAAGGAATAAAAACAGTATCTACAAGGTAAAACTTTGAAAAGGAACAAGAAAATTACACGGATGTTCCAGCTGGCATTTTGTCCATAAAATGAAAATGCTACAACATGTTGTACATGTTAGGAAGTTCACAAAATATTATGAAGATGAAAAGAAGTCTGTTGTTTCTGAAAAATCCCCTAAAATGTCGATGTTAAACTGAGGTGCGATGGGCGTAGAAACGAACGAACAGAGAAAAAAACTATAGGCCTCAACAGTGCAAAAGTTCAATTTAAAACATAAAAAAATAAAAGGAAAAAAATCTAAAAGGTAAAATTTAAAACAACTTATAAAATAAAAAACAACTAAAGGCATGGAACGCCTATATTGTTAAAAAGAGCTTCAGATAGTAATGAGAAGTGCTTAGCTGCAAATGTCGACGCCCAGACCATGCTTTGCCACTTAACTCGAAAGATATGCTCTCTAAAAGATGCTTTGCCTGTAGGCAGTTTTACAAGACTTTTGTCTTTACTTGTAGCATGTTGACGTCTTTACTTGTATAAACTCTTGTGCGACGTATTGAACCAGTCTCCTATGTCATACAATGAAGGAATTGCCTTCTTTGAAGCAACAATGGCACTGTCAACATCACCTTCTGTTATATTAGCAAGATCTTGATAACAGCTTAACTGACCTTTGACAAGCTGAAATAAGGACTTCTCTCCTATAAAAAAAATGCACAGATGGTGTCACGTCCCGTAAGGGCAAGTGAAAATAGAAGAATTGTTGACACCAATAGCCCAATGGCACTGACAATATAGTAAACGGGAATAAATTGAAGATTTTCTACCATATTCCCAAGCGACCCACACTAAATCCACATTTCAATTATGCTTTTAAGTTAAAGATAAAAATGATTCCTTAAAACAAGCGCTTCTGTAACATCTCTGTTCCTTAAATTTAACCTTTTACGGGAGTATGAATGTCAGATTTCAGAAGCATTCGATATCCTCGGGTTTTATCCATTTAAACAGGATTACATTTTTTGCACATATATCATTGTCATTATATTTAAAAATTGTTTCATTTTATTGTGTATTTCAAAAGTATTTGGTGTTTTGCCTGATAAATTTTTACTTGTTTTCATATTTTGTTAGTACATTTTGTCTTGTATATCCTTTAAGATGCTATTTCCAACTCAAAAATTGTCGGTCAATTTATTGCTGAGGTCGAGGAAGTGGCAAAACTTTCATTTTACCGACATTAAGATTTACACCCCAAGCTGTCTACCTTTCATTGACTAAAGACAACATTGCATACATTTGTCAGGTTTTCATGTCTGATATATCTACAATGTAGATATTTTACATCGATGAATCTAAAACAATGTGTAAGCTTAGGGTGTTAATCTTGACTTCATTACAATAAAAGTTTTGAAATCTAAGTATGAAGAGATTTCTCTATTGATGGCATATATAATAACATTTCCTCTTGAAAAAGGGTTTCGACAACTTAAAATGCATTGTAATTTAAAAAAAAAGTTTCAAATGACTGTCTTCCGAGCTGGCGCAGGTAATGTATTTGGACAGCTAATGCGACATAAAATATTTTCGTAATCATAGCACTGCTTTTATACTTTCTGAAGGGATATGGAGCAAATGACCATGATACCATAACACATATGTTAACTCCAACAGCAATAATTTTATTTTTTATGATTGTTTTGATCACATGCTTAGCCGAAAAACTTAAGAATGTCCTTTTTGACGATTATTGTTAAAACGATGCACATGACGCTATATTTTTACGACATTTCTATACTTAGTCATTGCATTTTACGAAATAATCTTTATTTCAAAGCATAACTGAGTTTTTTATGACTTTTTATTAGAATTTGAACGATTTTAATTCATTTACTTTGACTTGGTCCAAATTGTAGTTCTTCAAGGTTATCCTTTTGACCCCAAATTTCGAACAGTTTGGACCAGTTTTCAATGTTTACGACATGACCCGCTGTTGGCTAACATTTCAAATTTTCATATGAGCCAATAAAATTCTATGAGGCTTTTAGGTCATCTTAAATTTATAAAATGACGTCTTCGCCGCTTGACTATTTACATGTACTAACAGGTATAAAAAATGTTCATCACTGTTGGCATTTTCAATTGTATATTCTACCATTGCAGGTGTTTCACTTATATTATTAAAAGCTGAGTGCAACAATATTATATCAATATTTTAAATAGATTGTCACATAATTTTTTGAAAATCACAACTATTGAATTTGATGTAGTTATTTGGTACAAACGTTCCACAATTTTAAGTAAAATATTCCTTAGTAAAACTGAATTTACAAACTAAACATTCGTTTACATACACATAAATATATGGTACAAGTACTATTGAATCTGAAATACCGCCTTCCGTAGTATACTGTCAATAGATTATCAACAATGTTTCTTATACTGCACACAGTCTCTCAGAAGTCGGCTAGGGGTGTAAAAGCACATCTCTTTGAAATAATTTTTTTGCAATTCGCAATAATAGGACGTTTAAATTTGAAATACAAAATGTCTGAATGTAACTGGACATTCCTTGTCGCAATTCTGATTCATTTTTGGGGTGGAACATTCTTTTGTAAGCTACATATTCCTTTATTTGCTGCGGATTATAAAACTGTATGTATCGTCGGGTTTTGTTACGTTTCTGATATAACGTGTTGTATCAGTATAAATATCAAAACTGTATGTATCGTCGGGTTTTGTTACGTTTCTGATATAACGTGTTGTATCTGTATAAATCACAAAATCGTATGTATCGTCGGGTTTTGTTACGTGTCTGATATAATGTGTTGTATCAGTATAAATATCAAAACTGTATGTATCGTCGGGTTTTGTTACGTGTCTGATATAATGTGTTGTA
>MJUU01057486.1:4089-25540 GCA_002080025.1 Modiolus philippinarum | reverse complement strand
AATGTGTTGTATCAGTATAAATATCAAAACTGTATGTATCGTCGGGTTTTG
The DNA here is from genome assembly GCA_002080025.1 of Modiolus philippinarum. NCBI lineage: Eukaryota > Metazoa > Mollusca > Bivalvia > Mytilida > Modiolidae > Modiolus > Modiolus philippinarum. Next base: position 25,489 of record MJUU01057486.1, on the reverse strand, counting down.
TTACGTGTCTGATATAATGTGTTGTATCAGTATAAATATCAAAACTGTATGTATCGTCGGGTTTTGTTACGTGTCTGATATAATGTGTTGTATCAGTATAAATATCAAAACTGTATGTATCGTCGGGTTTTGTTACGTGTCTGATATAATGTGTTGTATCTGTATAAATCACAGACTGGGTTTTTATTTATATTTAACTGAGTTTCAAATTTAATAGTTCTTCAAAGATATGTTGTATGAAGTTCTAAAATAAAAAATACCATAATTGCACTAAACTTTTTACATCATTTTAACAACTAATTTCTCCTAATTACAGAGAGAATTAATATATTTGGAAAATATTTACTGGCTGATAGAGAAAAATAAAAGGACCAAAGCTGTAGGCATTATCAGCAAAGGAGAGAACTTCTAGTAAATACGAAGGGGGCATTTCTTCAATTTATACATAGCACTATCAGCCGTGTCATCCGTTTCATAACTGGTCCGAAACCCAACATTTAAAGTTACAATGTCTTAAGTTTAAACATCATATGTTAAACTGGAGAGTATCTCCCTCGTACAAACTTTGTCCTGATTTGTCTTTAGGTATGTTATGTTATTTGAACTCTTTTCACCTTGGACATTTTTGCTGAGCTTTTCTCCCTTCCAAATATTTTTGTTTTTATTTGCACCAAAAGAACAAAAACTGGACTTTTGCAATATCAGCGTAAGGCCATATAAACCAATGGCCTTCGGACATTTTTTCAGAAAATAGAGTAGAAAGTGGGCAATTTTTTTTTTATTTCCGTTTTTTTTTTCTGTACTAATTCAATTCTATCAAGCGAAGCCTCAAATCTCGTAAGGGAAATGTGTTGTTCATTTCAAATATGTTAAATTTTGATACTGTCTATCGAGTGAATATGACCTTTAACTTAAACTTCTAGTTTTTACTGAAATTCGGGAGCGAGAGATCGATAAAATTTTATTGATGAGAACATAGAAATCGTAAGGAAAAAGAAGACAGTCACAAAATGTTGTTTTTTTAAGACTTCAAATTTAGGGGCGAGCTAGCCCGAAGAATATGGAATCTATTTGTGGTTGCCGGGATAGATATTGAAAATTTCCGAACGTCGGTTTCGGAAAAAAATATAATTGTTGATGATAACCCGAAATAAGTTACTGCTAAACATATTTTTATTACGAATTATACCGGATTGAAATTAACATCTAAATTTTAGGAAAATAAACCCACTTATCATTTAAATCTATTCACCCTTTCTAAAGATCACATGCTGTCAAAATCTTGTTTGTCATCATGAAGAAATATCTTTTGTATTTATTCACTACATTTCATGTTTAAACATTTTGTAAAAAAGAAGATATTGAAAGATAGAGTTTTCACGAGAGACTCGATTTATATCAATACTTTACATTAATCAATACTGTTTTTACTTCCTAATATCTAAAAATTACACATTAGGTAAGTTTTTTTTCTAATATCACGCATGTTACATTTGGAATATTCTGTTGCAACATATGAAAACTATAATTTCGTCAGACAAAATTCTCAATGACCTTTGTTCTGGGAGTACGACTACCTGGTGTATATAGATGTATTTAAAAAGTTAAGTTACTTTTAAAGAAGTCATATATGTGCCAAGAGCCTTTATCGCTTCGCTGTCCTGGACTATGGTCTTTTCATAATCAAAGGAACAATCACTGTGATTTTATTTGGATGTGGTGTGAACATGACAAACGCATTTTTAAAAGGAGGACACGGATGTGGTGTGAATTGACAAACGCATATATAAAGAAGGGCCACCATAAGTGTTAATTATGGTTTTCATGAAGTCATCTGAAAACATAATTCACAAAGGGTTCTTTGTAAACTATATTCTCGGCTTTTGACTATCTTGGATGAGATGGGCTCCTAAGAAATCGCTAACTTTGAAGGCAACCACCCAACGTCTATTGTTTTTTACAAAGTTTGATTCCAACTGACTGCATGTAAGTGGTTGCAGAAAAAATATCATTTTAATGTGTAAACATGATAAAATAAACCTACGGAATGGGATAAACTGCATCAAAATCTGAAAAAAAATAACAATTAAACTTAAACAATATTTTTTTCCATATGACCCCATATGGCCTCTTGTTTCTCAAAAACGGTAAATGCTACCGTTAACTAACCCGGCTGCGAAACTTTATCAGATACAGCAAACCCTGTCTCAAAGCGAAAATAAGGATTTTGCGGTCAAATATTTAAAAACACCCAATTTATCTCCTTTTAGACCTTTATCTTGATCTATTTTTTGTACGTTAATATTCCTCTTGATTATTCCTATACATTGCTTAAATATGGAAAGTCTATTTTGCATATTTCAAACGTTAAATCGAATGTTAAAGTTTCGGATTCACAGACACACTGACAGAGGGGACAAACACAATATGCCCTAATTTCTCGATAAAATTTACAGCAATCTGTTGCATGAATAACTTACCTTGCAAGTAACAACGAAATTGCTTTATAAAGTTGAATTTATAAGGAAATAGTACATGTATGATAAAATTCAAATAAAAAAGTAACTTTTTTGCCGCAATGATAGGGGAGTTTGGCGTGCCATAAAGCCGGTTTCACCTACCATTTTTTATGCTTGTATCAAGTAGAAATCATTGCTGTTGACATATTTTCGGTCCTTTCGAACTTACTCCATCTTTTTTGTGGCCTTTGGATTTCAGCGCTTGACATTTTTTCCCTTATGGGGTTAAAAGATTAAAAATAACACAATGTCGGATGACAATAACAAAGTATGTGCATGCATAAAAAATAAGTGGACCACTCCCGACGTGTGTTGCTTCAATGACATATGTAAACTGCTATCGATGTTGCACAACATTTTTTTTTCTCTTCTTGTAACCATGGTGCTTTTAGCTGGATAATCCTCAGCATCGCCCAAGTTGGCACTCCGTGGCGGGTGGGGAGCAAGGGAGTGACCTTGATATAATTTTTGTCAAGAGTACCGCTTAAAAACACGCTAGGGGCCTTCTTGATCTCGCTTGAGGGGTGAATATTGTTCAACTCTGGTTGAATACCCTCAGGCGACATCAAGATGTAGCCAGGTAAAAAAGCCGTGTCCTTGATAAACTGGAGTTTTCTATGTATCGTGTGCGTTTTTGTCACATGTACATTCACTCCATATCCGCTCATTTTTCCAATGTATAAATTTCAATCAAATTGTTTCGTAGTGGTAATATAGAATTGTTTTGCCAATGTGATTTTTATAATTCAAATTGGAACATCTAAAAAGTGAGTTTTCGTCTGAAATAAGAAATAGGTCTATCAATATTCCGACTATTTATTACCTTATTGCAACTAGTTATGTAGCCTACTGTTTCTCAAAAACGGCAACTTCTACCTGAAAATCGTTAGCATATTCCATCTGTGCTATTTTATAAGTATATAGATAAAGGAAACTCTGTCTCAATACGACAAATAATAAATTCTACAGTCAAATAAGGGGAAACACCCCATTTAACCCCCTTTTGATATGGACCTTTGACCTCAACTAATTTTTGTCTTGACTAGTCCTATACATTAATAACTATGGAAACTGTATCTTATTTAGTTCAAAACTTATAGCGAAGGTTAAAGTTTCGGACGCACAGACACATTGATAGGGAGGACAAAAACATCTCAAATTTTCCTAAAGTTTTAAAATGTACGACAAAATGGATCACTATAATTTTAATATTTTCAATTTTCTTTACATGGACAGTTATATTCCTTTTTCTCTTGATTATTAAAGTCTAGAATGTAAAATGTAACAAGACCTGATGAATGATCTGATTTGAAATTTGAAGGAATTAATTGAGGTGGTACTCTTGATATGTTTTTGAGGAGCATGCCCAGAGCGACTCTAGTATAATTGATAATGCACGGTGGATCTTGTCCATACAGGAAGAATTTACTGTGTCAAAAAGAGGGAACCAAGTCTGTAATGGGTCTATGCATATATCGGCCATTCATTACTATATTCAGTGTGGACCGATATTGGATATCTGTTTCCCAGATGACAACAGATCTTTCTCTTTGCCACTATAGTTTGCTTTTCTTCTACCGGATTTGACTTTACTACCGGAGTTGACATGTTCATTACGGCGGGTGTCTAATAAGAAGCGGGAGATGCTAACTGTAACGGTGCACCTGATCTCACCCATGGTTTTTTATTGGGTCCGTGTTGTTCATTTTTGTATATGTGTGTGTCTTCATTTCTATTCCTGTGCCGTGCTCATGTTATGTCTTTGCTTCTTTGTTTTTCCGACGTTGCCATTGTCCCTGGATTGTTCGATTTAGACTGATGGTTCGGCTCTCACTTACTTTCCGACCAGTGTTAATTTTAAAATACAAAATAAGACTAGCCTTGTGCATCAAGATAGATTCAAGCAAGCTTGAATCAGTGTGAAAACATGTATAATATTGTCCCAAATTATGTGTCGTTTTATGCCTCTGCTGACTTCAATATGAAGAACAAAAATAGAAATGTTTGGTTTTTTTTTATATTTTCATTTGTAGAGACTTTGTCTAATGTGCATTTACTCATATCCGTTCACTGTTAACATAAGACTGGAGTTTGCCTTCTTCTTTTTCTTGATTCTGTAGAAATATTCCACATTTGGATGTATACCCGGTTTATTATTCAGAGAATATCTTATATGAATGCACTATCATACTTTCTTCAATATTATGATTCATTTTTTTTCTTTGTTATTTTCAAATGTTATTCTTACAATGTTGTTAATTGTGTCCTCGTATCACTTTTTATCGTAGTTATTTATCATTTTTAAGGCAAATTGGTAGCAATTTACTCGAAGGATGCAATATTACTAATTTTGTATGACAAAGGATGACTGCAGCCGTAGAAGTTAGTTAATCTTATATTTGTTGGTGATCAATGAGTAGAGAAAAAATGGGTGTAGCATTGTGGACCGTCTAGAACTAACTATGAAATATGAGCAAGTCCTCAAGACGACTCCAAGATGAAGAACAACAAGGAGAGCGTTGTTCCATTGCTTGTTTTTACCATGTTTCGGAGAGACTTTGTCTCATTAAAATTTAATCCATATCCTATCATTGATAATGATACTCTTATCATGTCAGATATATGCTTTTCTGTGTAGAATAATTTGGGTCACCTAGGTACAGACCTGCCTCTCGCATTTGGAAAACAGCTGTAAACAATTAGTGCCCTCAACGAAATGGTGATAATATGTTTCGAGTTTGATTTTTTTTTATAATTTCCTTTTTAGAGACTTTGTCTATTAGATATTATATAATCATCACTTTCTATAAAGGTTCAAAGGTTATGTGTAAAAACATTTTTCGCAAAACGTCAAGGGCAAAAAACTCCGGGGAATGACCGGTAAACTTAGGTCAGGCATTGCAAATGCAGACCTTGACTTTCAAAACAGTTTTTCCATTATACTTTATCAGCTATTTGCTGTTAAAGAAACGGAAAGATAAGGAAAATCAGAATTGCACAGAACTGGATAAAATGTTACAGGAACGTTGTCAAACATGTGTGGATTCTATTCGCCAAGCCTTTAAAATGACGACCATTGCCGTGAAATTGACAAATAGGCAGGGATATGAAATATTCTCGGTATTGGATGAAAATTAATAATAAGATTGCCTGACATACATTGAGTTGATTTCTGTCCATCGATTTTCAGAATGCCTTTGAATCGTTAAAAAGGGTGGAAAATTAAAAACTCAGAATTTGATGTAATTTTACAGGATCGTTATGCATATCTTGTATTTACTTCTCGCATACTGATATTTGAGTTCCTTTCGGAGACTTTTTGTGTTTGCATCCAAACACTGTTTATACTAATTATTCTTAACTCCTTCTCGTCAACTTAGAACATGTATCAAGTCTAGTCTATAACTGCTTTAAGTTAGCCATGACCGCTTTAAGTTGACCTGTTCTAGCCATGACCACTTTCGGACCAGACATTGACATATATTATAAATAAAAACATATAAATGAAATAGAAATGGTAGTTCTTCTAACTCCTTTGTATCTGTATTCGATACAATTCAGGAAATGTGTCTTAAATATATAACAAAAGGGACTTTTTCTATATTGATACGATATTTATGCCCGCAATAATGAAACTACCTTTAATTTGGCTTAAAAACACATATAACAAAAAGATTTGTTTCTATATTCAATATAAAATAGATTCCCGTTGTAATGGAGCTTCCTGGTATTTGACTAAAACATATGACAGAGGAGACTTTTTTCTATTTTTGATGAAATTTTGACGTCTGCAATAATGAAAGGTCCTGTAATTTGACTAAAAACATATAACAAAAACAATGGCAACAGAAAAACAAAGGCAAAACAAGTATGTGAGACAGTTACAAGGCACGGAAGTAAAAAAAAGACGACATCCAGATCGAGGGCACTCATGTAAACATGTCCTGCTCCATTAGACGCACCCGTCACACTATTAGTTGATTGAAAACCGGTTATGTCAAATCTGTGAAGACGTGAAATCTACCTGAAAATGTCTGTTTTAATTTTTGACACAGACACGTCATATCTTTCAATGGTGTAATGGTGACGGCCATAGTATTTCTAGAGGGATGAGAATATCAAAGGATGAACAGATCCTTGATTTAGCATCTTTTGCTCTATTCAAAAAATCATTGTATAAACTATAAGCTCGGCAGTAACGAATAACACAATACCAAAGTTACTGTTAATTTAGGTTCTGTGTATGCGCATTTCGACAACTTATGTCTCTTCAGTGCAGTCAAAACATTTGGAAGTCCATAAAAAACATTTAAAGCTGATAGAGAACAACTGTGAAATGTACACTCCACTGGGAATTAAATCAAAATTGGGAATTAAATCAGCACGTTTGTCATATAGCTTATATTTCCAAATCCATCTTTAAGTTAGTAAATGTATATCAAAAGATCTGAGTACGAAGCTGATGTAGGTAAGTAAGTAAGTAAGTAATTTTTATCTAACGTCGGATTACAATTAACAATGAACATAAGCTCTGTAAAACTTTTATACCGACTACATATACATAATACACAAACATAAAACACATATGAGTAAGCATGCATAAACAATAAGCAATAGCACAAAGCATAAAACATATGCATCGCAAGCATGAGAAATAGCATAAAGCATGTAATGAAGAGCAACATAAAAAACATGGCAAACTAAGCAAACATAAGCACTAAAAACATAAAACATATAAAGCAGGTAAGCATGGTAATAATAACACTAAAACTTTGTGCTAGGTCAAAGCACTGTTGATAATCGAAATGAGCAGATTTAAATAAATGATCAAACAAAAACACATATGGACAAAAGAGAAGAAGCGCTTTAAAAATACTAAAATGAAAGTGATAACAAATATAAAGGATTATAGGCAAACAGTCCCTAGTATCTACAGCACCGGTCTCTTAGTTCATTAGGGAGACTATTCCAGATCTTAGGGCTGTATACCTAAAAGATTTTAGACCATACCTTGTGGTTTTTATCCTTGGTATTTCTGCATTGTTCTTTGACCTAAAGTTATAAAGGTGAATCAATATACTCTTTATTTTCAAGCTCATTGGGTTAGATCCTTGAATTTTGGATTATTAAAAGAAAGTGCATCGTCTTTGTAGCGGAAGCTAAAATAAAAGGACTGGGCTAAATGTTTTTGTTTTTCCTGTGTTAGCCATTTTTAAACTTGGCCTCATACGAGAATAAAAGAGATCAGTTCAAAGTGGCGCGCAGTTAGTTCCTACGGGAATCCCGATTATCTTGAGAAACACAACATTTGACAAAAATATCGTCTATCAAAAATTCGAACATTTTGATTACGTCATTTATCGTGTGCTTCTTGTTTGACTCAGTGTGGTTCTTTACAAAATATGTTTTGTCTTTCCTACTACTAAACAAGTACATCTGCTTTCTCAATTGTTAGTGCAGAAACATTGATGTATCAAATCAGAATTTACTAAAAATTTCTATTTATTGTGTGGCAGGGTAGTATAAAAAGTAGAAAAATCAAAAGTTTGTATGCTATGGCAAGGGTTGAGACTGGTTGAGGATAGTTGTTCAAGGAGATATTTAGAATTTTTAGAATCCACATCTGATTGACGCTGCTCGTGGAGTAGGCTTTACCACAGTAACTTTCCAGGCCTTCTCTTACTGTGGTCAATACAATATTAAGGAACTTAGGGAGAGACTTGGTGGTGCATCTTGAAGACCCCTTGATGAATCTCAATATAGATTTTTATTAAGTTAAGGGACCCAGTATATGTAAGGGAGCTAATTGTTTTCATCATCCGCTTTGATGCCAAAGGATGCTAAAACAGAATAGAAATTTTTAATACCCCCCTTGATAGTGCATTGGAAGTATAAGTAGGGTTTCCTGAAGAACTATCTATTCCCATCTCCTTAACCAGGCAATCGAGATAGTGTTTCTTACACACGGACAGTATGTTGTCAGAAACTTTGTATGCAGGGATAGTGACGTAATTTTCATGGAAGTTGTCCAGAGTTTTTCTAACGAGAGGATCTTCAAATACACTGGGATTTCTGGATTTCATTTATGTTTTCAAATGCCGGATACGAATCACAATTAACGACTTAATGGACCTGATCAAACTGGAAACATCTCAACTTCTTCTTTCTCTTTTCTTTGCCCACTTCTGCGCATAGTCCTCAAGTGCATCCATCAAAATCTTGAAGTTGTACGGCCAGTTGATATATGTTTGGTTCTCACTTACTTCACGGAATTTGGGACATTATGAAAAAAGCGTTTCGTATTTTGATAAAATGGACTTATTATATGTAAACCATATAAAATATACGCCCGCAATAATGAAACTTCCTGTAATTGACTTAAAAGCATATGACAAAAGGGATTTTTCTACATTCAATATAATATTGATGGCCACAAAAATGAACTACCTGAAATTTAACTATATGATATGACAAAAGGGGCTTCTTCGATATCTATATAATGTATATGCCCGCAATAATGAAACTTCCTGTGATTTGACTAAAACATATGGCAAAAAGGACTTTTTTTCTCTATTCAATATAATACCCTGCTCACAATAATGAGGTTCCTATAATATGACTATAAATTATGAATAAACGGACTCTTTGTGATTTTGATATAATATCTATGCCCACAATAATGAAGCATCCTGTAAGTTGAGTAAAATATGACAAAAGGGATTTTTTCTCGATTCGATGAATATTAATGCCCACAATTATGAACTTCCTTAATCTGAATAAAAAAAATGACAAAAGGGACCTTTTCTGTAATCAATATAACATCGATTCTCGCAATAATGAAACTTCCTATAATTTGACTGAAACATACATGTATGACAAAAGGGACTTTTTCTATTTTCGAAATGATATTAATGCCTCTATTGTAAAACTGATATTAATGCCCGCAATTATGAACTTCTTGAACATTCCTTATTTTTCTTTATTCGATATAACCATCAATGCCCGCAGTAATGAAACTGAAATCAAGTGACAAGAGGGACTTTTTCTCAATCGGATATAATTATCGAAATCCGCAATAATGAAAATTCCTGTAACTTGACTAAAATTACATTTTATACATTTTATATAATATTGATACCCGCAAAAGTGAAGATTTTTTTATTCGACTAAAACATACGACTTTTTCTATTGGATACAATATCGAAGACCACAATAATGAAAAATGAAATTCCTGTAATTTGACTGAAAACATATTACAAAGGGACTTTTTTATATTCCACATAATATTGATGCCAGCAATAACAAAATTTCATGTTATTTGACTAAAACATATGACAAAAGTAATGGATGCCGAAGCATTTTGTTGCCATGGAAACATAACAAGAAACTAGAAAGTTTGAGGAAAACATGTTTCCTGATACAAGAAATCTCCGATTTCAGCAATATTCATAAATCAATTGACAATTTAAGAAAAACAGCTTATGTAAAATCTTGATTGAAAGAAGAATTTCTGCCCATTTTTAAAGCGTTTTTAGTGGGATTCAATGACTGCTCTGATTTCGGCAATATTTATGCAATAGATTATACGGGGAAACCCTGTCTATTTTTTTTTAAAAGAGAATCTCTTAATGCCAAGAAAGTTCTGGATATGGTAGTTCGTTTAAAAGAATTTTGTGTTTCGCTCTGTAAACACACTCGGTTAAAACTTGTTAATAGATATTGCAAGCGGGTTGCACACTAGTAGATATGTTATGATCACGATCTTAACAAGCTTAACCATTTGTTTTTTAGAAAGTGTAAGACTTTAAGTTATTTTTCAAGAAAATTGATTTCAATGAAGATCAAGACATGTAAAGATGTTTAAGATCAAATAAGATACACTTGTTAATTGAGTTTAGGAACGATCAAGACCAGTTAAGTTTGTAAAGCTCAGGTAAGGTCTTGATTTGATCTTATTTGATCGTGACAAACTTAACCCATCTTGATCGCCCTTGAATTCAGTTATCTTGTTTGATCTTCAGGAACTGAACAGATCTTGATGGATCTTGGGATCAATTTACTTGAAGTACGACATAATATCTTACACTGTCTTATCAAAATTGTGTTGAGCTTGTCAAGAGTCTGATAAGATCGAAATGACAAAACAAGATCAAAACATATCTGTCAGTGAATCGTTTATGTTTAAATAGCTCCTTTTTTGTTTTAAAACGTGGAAGCAAGAATATAAGTTTCCCTAAACAATGCTTGTATAACAATTCTGAACACTGTACAGACTTATAGTTTAAATGAAAAATTCCGAAATTACTGTAAAATTTAGCTTCTGCATATGGCCAATTCGACAACTTATGTCTCTTCAGTGCAAATGAAATCAAACCATTCGGAGGATTTTTAAATGACAAAATATATGAAGACTTTTGAATGAAAATATAACAGGAATTTTTGCCCCACCGAGGTCAGATATCAGTTTCCAGAAATACACTTTATTAACGGATTTCCTACTTGTAACGCCTACTTCGTTAAAGAAGTTCAATTGTTTATTTTAAGTTCATACAGTATATAAACAATACATTTGTTATCTTTGTTAGATGTGATTTTGTCATTATACACATTCGGTCTAAATATTTACAATGCAGGTAGGCTTAAATATTTAAGCTATAAGACAGATACTATATTCACCTGACGAATGCTTTTATTCCGATTATTCGGAGAATATAGCTTATGACCTGACTGTCTATTTCTTTTTTCTTTTGGTAAAAAAAATGAGCATTAAGGATAGCTTTTCAATAGTATATAATAGAACTTTCCCAGTTTTCCATGTTTTTCCTTATGCAAAGGCATTTAAAACTACATTTTGAATATTTAAATATTTGACCTCATAACCTTGCCCTTGGCATGTGAACCACTTTTTGAATAAATGGAAAAGCTATAACACTGGGTATCGCTTTTGAATGATTAGTGATAGAGTTGATTATTTCAAAAGTTTATTTATTGTGGCACAACCATTCAATTTATACAAAAACATTTTATCTCATGTTCTTGACATTGGCATGTTAGCAACTGCATAAAAAAATAACTTTGGGTATCTCTTTTGCAAAATTAAGTTACAGACTTTCATATTTAATATTGTTATATCCTGATCCAAGACCTTTTAGGTAGTACAAAATATTTTGACCTCATGACCTTGACCTTGACAAGTGATGATAAGTCTGCAAAAATTTCACCGTAAATTTAACTATTCCTTAATCAATTTATCTCTCAATTAGTCAGTATTCTGTTTCATGGTCGAGTATTCAGTGTCATTGCAAAATTACCTTTTTCTTGTATCTCTTGGCCACATCTAGCTATCTTGTGGCCACGACTTAGTATATCGTGGGAACGAGTTAGTATGTCATAGGAATGAGATATTATGGCGTAGGAACGAGGTATAATCTCATGGGACCGAGTAAGCTATCTCGTGGCACGACTTATGAAGTCATTGGAACGAGATAGTATCTCGTGGGAACAAGTTAACTATGTCGTTGTCACGACTAAGTTTGTCACTAGAACGAGATAATATCTCGTGTGAGCGAGATAACTATCTTGTTGCTACTTAGTACATTGTATGTCGTGGGAATTAGTTAGGATCTCGTGGCCACGACTTAGTTTGTCGTTGGAACTAGTAAGTGTGTCTTGGGATCAAGATAGTATCTCGAGGGAACGAGTTAGCTACAAATATTTCTCGTGGGAACTACTTTTTATGTCATTGAAACGAGATAGTATCTCATGGTAACGAGTTAACCATCTCGTGACACGAATTAATAACTTATGGGAACGACATTGTATCTCGTTGGAATGAGTTACCTATCTCATGACCACGGCTAAGTATGTCTGGGGAACGGGATAGTACATTTGTATCTCATGGGAACTATCTCATTGCCACGACATAAAACAAATGTTCACATATATGTCCCCTCCATGCTTCCGTAATAATGAGTTGAGATATTTTATAGAATTGATGCGTCTTTAAAGTCTTTTTATACCCCTGCTCCGAAGGAGGGGTATAATGTTTTATTTTATTTGTTAGAAATATGTCTTGCGTCATATTATTCATATCCTCGTAATAATTTGTATCAGGAAACGGATCCAAATCAGCATTTTTTGTTTCCGACTCTTTGTTGTTTATTTCAAACATCTGTGTACTTCTTTTTTGTAAGGATAAATATGTTTGAAATATGTTGAATTAGAAAACTTGCTTTAATATTGAAAAAGTATATTTCATAACTGTATGTTATTTCAAAAGATTCTTTGCTACTTAATGCAGTGCTTTTAAAGATTCAAAAAGGTGACATCTGAATATTTATTAGAAATATTGTATTGCCTAAATTTATCCCATTTTGTCTACAACAAAAAAAAATCATTAACATTGAAGGCGGATTTTTTCTGTAAAATCAAGTTCCCATTTCCATGCTTATCACTGCCGAAACCAGTTCTTTTTATATGCATGTCAAGTCGGGTTGATTTGTCATTGATTTAATTGAAAGGTGCCTCTTAAAATTGTGACTCGTGTCACTTCATTTGAACTTTAATTAAAATTTCTACAAAGTTTGAAACGTGTAATTTAACATGGGATAGAAAAAAGAAGGGAAACGGGGAATGTGTCAAAGAGACAACGACCCAAAGGGGAGTAATAACAACTCAAAGCCACCCTAAGATCTTCAATGAACGGTGAGAAAACCCCATACCCAACGGTAGGTCGGAGTCGGCTCCTAAATAAAGAGTAATCAAGTTCAGCGAAATAAACAGCATCCTAGACTCCTATAGACATAAAGTAAACTAACTATAAAAAAGACAAGACACACAAAGGCTCAATAAATTTCCCGACTTAGGACAGGCGCAAACCTGCTGCGGCGGGGTTAAACTAGCTTTATTGGGTCTACATGTATGTGAAATTAAATTAATGATATAACAACTTTTATAAGTAGATTTGCTGTAATATGATCATCTCCTAATAAGAAAGTGTAAGGTGTTTTCGTCAAGTACATGTTATCATCCATAGATCTGAACTTTTAAAGACCGAGGTAAGCTAGAAAGCTTAAGCTTCTACCTTTCTATCCAGGTACTCTTGTGTTTTTCTTACAGTATAGTATATATATCTTATAAAATGCAATAGTTTTGATAAACATGCAGTTAATTGCCTTTTATATCATATTTGACTTTTCTATAAAAATCTGATTGAAAACTAGCTAGGATGTGATGCTTGATAAAAGAAGCTCACTACCCACCAATACTAGCTTTAGTTTGGTAAAAAGGAAACAGAGACACATACACACACACCCACACACATAGAGAAAGAGAGAGAGAGAGAACCATTATTTCATAAACGACTTAGAATCGCTCATTGTGTTAGTGTTTAGGGGATCACATAAACATAGTATGTTTTGGCCCCCAGATCGGGGTCGGGAACATATTGTTTTTTGTCCTGTCTGTGTGTTTGTCTGTGTGTCTGTCTGTCTGTGCGTCCGAAACTTTGACCTTGGATATAACTTTTGACCTATCAAATATAGACTTATCATACTTGGCAAGTGCATAGATCTAGTCAAGAGGAAAATAAATATGGCCAAAAATTAGGTCAGGTCAAAGGTCAAGGTCACAGAGGTCACAATTTAAGATTCGTTTTCAAATGTTTTGTATGCAAAGAAAGACATGTCTAGCTTGAATAATAATAAAATACGTGCTGGGGGTATATGAAGTGTTTCACAAACACATCTTGTTTATATTTTTTCATAGTATTCAATGTTAGATAAAATATTAAATAATTTATGTATAAGCACCAACTGTATACATTTTAATTAATTTCTTAAGAGACAAATCTTAGTTCTTATAAGAATCAGAGGCATATACTAAAAACAGTTTGGACGATGGAAAGTTACGAACATATTTAAAGTTTAAACACAATTTTGGTTTTGAAAATTATTTAGAAAATATTAATAATTTTGAACTTAGAAGTTCAGTTTGTAAACTAAGGATCTCATCCAATAAATTGATGATTGAAATTGGACATTACTTAAAAATTGATAAGAATGCTCGCTTTTGGAATAAATGTAACACTCGACAAATAGAAGAAGAGATTCATTTCGTAATAACTGGTAATAAATTTCAAGAAGAGCGAATATTATTTGACACAATCAATAAGGAAATTAAAAACTTTATAAATCTCAATAGTGAGCAAATTTTTTGTCATATATCTAATAATATCAGAAAATCCAAAAAAAAAAAAATAAAATAAAATAAAGGCAGCTGGAAAATTTATTCTTGATAATATGTAACTTTTAGCTATATATTTTATATATGCTAAAACTTTGTTCACACTATCTAATTATATACTAGCCACAAAAAGATAGGAAACCTTTTTTTATTACCAATATTTTTTAATCCGTTAAATAAAATTGTATATAAGTCTAGTACAAGTAAGAAGAACCCATAGGCAAATTTATTCTTGAAGAAATTCTATAAAAATGGAATGATGACGTCACAAGACGCCATTAAAATTTGATTTCTGTTTTTCGAAAAGTTAATTTTTATGAAAAATGTTTGGATAAATGTTAAAAATCAAAAGATTATTTTGATCTTGAAAGTGTGACAAACAAAACGTGCATCGAAAAAAATTGATTATGCTTCAAACCCATATTTTAAAAAAAATTCTAAAAAAATCCAATTTTTTACCCAAAACGTTTTGACACCTTTTATATAAAATATATAACTAAATGTTATACATTCGTAAAACTGCTCATTGTAAACCTTTATGAATACATAGACATTAGCATACATTTGTAAGTTGATTTTTGAACTAATGCTTTGAAAATGTCGAACAAATCCGGACTGTGCCGTGCAAAGTGGCTGTAAACGACGTTCACGAAAGAAATCAGTAAAAGACGAAATTGTGCCAGTATATTTTTTTATTTGTTTTGTTGGTCTTAGATCTTGAGGAAACATACAGCTAATCCTGGTTTTAGACTGAAGCATGCATATCAATCTCAAAATCAACATGTTCATGAAATTATCGCAAATTTAGAATTAAAGATTCAAAACTAGCTTATTCATGAAATCCTCACGACGTTTGAGGACATCTGCTAGAATTTTTTTTTCTGCAGTATGACTTTCATACCCCTTATTTTTTATTGTAACAATAAAGATTTTATCAACTGCTATACTCTTGAGTTTATGATATTTGTAATTTTGGTATCGTTTCTTTTTGTGGCTATATATTTTACGAAAGGATATGGAGTAAATGAACATGAGACCATAACACATATGTTAACTACAAATCCAATAATTTTAATGAGCTGTATGGCCATTTCCGAAATTTATTCCTCATCAGCAGCACTAGAACCCAAACAAAGTATATATAGCCATTTCATATAATATGTATATGTGTATGTTGAATGTATTGTTTATCTACTATTTAATCAATTATTTCTTTCCCATGCTCATGTAGCCCTATGTGGGCATAAAATATGTTCATGTTCATAATAGAAAACTTAATGCAATTTATATTAAAGTTTTCTAACATTAACATTGAAACCCGGAAAGGCTATCAAGTTTTTCGCTTTGGACACAATATAGATTTTAGTTTAAAAAATAACATAATACCGAAGTTACTGTGGATGTATTTTCTGCATATGTGCATTTCGACAAATAAATGAAATAATTGTGTTACGTCATACGTTTTTATAATATTGAGTTGTCATTCTCAAGAAACATAAAAAAGATATAACGGATATTATAAAGCAAATTCAATCACATGCTTACTTGACAAAAAGTGTAATAAATGGATAATTTTATCGGTCAAAATTTCTTTACGGTTTATGATTTTTTTCTGGTGAACTTAAAAGTTACACATCATTAATCAATTCGTCCTAATATATCGAAACATGAATATTGTTATGGTGATTACGACATTTTCTGTACTTCAAATAATAAATGGTAATGAATACAAATTTCATTTTAATTGAAATGATACTTTTTAATGTTGTCCTTTCTTCAATAAGGCCTTAGCAAATTAACAATCATTCATACCTTACAGAAGGTTAAAGATGGTTCTTGCCACCGGTACATCTCTGTATGTTTATTTGTAAGTTGATACATGAATACATGATGGATCTTAAGAGTATGGTAATGAATACAAATTTCATTTTAATTGAAATGATACTTTTTAATGTTGTCCTTTCTTCAATAAGGCCTTAGCAAATGAACAATCATTCATACCTTACAGAAGGTTAAAGATGGTTCCTGCCACCGGTACATCTCTGTATGTTTATTTGTAAGTTGATACATGAATACATGATGGATCTTAAGAGTATATTTCGATTTAAGTTGTATTCCAACTAGATTATGAGATGGAATTTGGCGTTTGATCAGGTCTATTTATCCTCGGGATTTACTTTTATTTCTTCACATCATGTAGAAAAGTACATGTACTGTTATTCGTTTCTTTATAACCACTATACGTAGTTGCGTTATATTATGTGATACCTTCGTCTGTCCATTCGTCACACGAAGGTTTTCGACTAATAACTTGTGAATGAAATAGTATGAGGTCTTCAAACTTGGTTTGTAAGTTGTGTACCACAAAAAGATGCACGCCAAGTTCTGGAATTCTGCCCCTTGAAACTTTGAACTTTTGTGAAATGTGGTGGGGTATCATGTAAAGCACATTACTATTTTCCCTTTTGAATAACTGTTTTCGAGCTGTAAAAAGCATGTCAAACTCTTTAGTCAGATTGATAAATTGTATTAACGATAAAACAAAATACAGGGCCAGAGACAGTGGATTTTTTGGTTTTCTTGAATTCTTTTTCTGATAAACTGTGCATATAGCCAGTAGGTTTAGATATTCGGTGAATTGCCCATGCGTGAGTTTGTAAGTTGCAATGCATATGCTGTCAAAGTTAGGGGGAAAATAATGAATTAAGAATTATTCACACCATAGTGTACATAAGAAACGTAATTAAAAGACTCGATATATCCTTATATCCGATTTTTTGAAAACTACGTAGGTCTATTTATAATATAATTTCTGAGAGCACAAAATTAAACGTTCTTGGACATCATGGGCAGACAATAAGGTGGAGGACTTCTACAATGCGTACTCGGGACAATTTCAATTCCGACAGCAACATTAAATTTTCTTGGCGGAAGACCCCATATATATACTTTCCATTCCTCAACTTTTCATAGAATGTTCAATATTTAGAACAGTCATTATTTCCATCGCCCTATCCAGTTTCTCATATCTGAATTCATGTAATTCCTGGAAATTAAATATATATACTGATTTACAATGTACCAACTCTATGCACACATTGTTCGTAGAAAAAAAAACTGCATAAACTACAAATCCGTGATAAAAACCAATTGATATATATACAATACCTATCTTCAAATTGTGTTTTAAATATACATCCATCTATGATTGATCCAAAATGACTATACAGAATTTTATTTTTTGATCGGAAAAATCACACGCTATCAACATGTTTGGGATAACCCCATTTGAAATATTATATTCCAAACAGGACATATTGTTATGTCCCATTGGGAAATTAAGTAATTATTTTATGGATTATTTTTTTTTGTATTTAAATAACAAAATACCGAAGTTACTCTTAATTTATTTTCTGCATATGCGCATTTCGACAACTTCTGTCTCAACAGTGCAGATATTACCAAAGCATTTAGAAGTCAATTAAGCGAAAACTTGTAAAAGCTGATAGAAAACACATAACCAAAAGGATCTAAAAAGAATAGCCAAAATGCTCCTTAGTTTTAAACAAAAATTTGTAAAATTAAGATATTGAAAGTTTTAAGGAAATCGGTTTTCGGGTCAGCACCGAAGTACGACTACTAGGTTGGTGAATACCCTTTAGGACTAACAGTGCACCAGCAGAGTCATCGGCCTAGTGGTAATACCAAACAAAATACCATAGTTACTGTTAATTTATTTTCTGCATATGCGCATTTCGACAACTTATGTCTCAACAGTTCAGATATTACCAAAGCATTTAGAAGTCCATTAAGCGAAAACTTGTAAAAGCTGATGGAGGACACATAATCAAAAGGATCTAAACAGAATAGCCAAAATTCAGCTAAGGACAGAGCTATGCATTAGGGAAATACTCTGTAGTTTTAAACAAAATTTTGTAAAAGTAGCAATTATGATGCATAATGAAAATATGTTCAATCAAATGAAAACTTCATATGAAAGGATAAATTTCATCTGGAAAGACCTTAGAATTAAGTCCAGGGCTTTAATGCAAAAAGGAAGATCTACGTTAGTGCTGAACTCGCTTCCTTTTGTTAGTTTACATTCATTCTAATACTATTTTCAAGAATTGTATTGTATTTTACAACTACTAATAGACAAAACCAAATAACAAGCAGAGTAAAAAAAGTGTTTTCAACTTAAATACACTACGTACCAGTCGCATTCGTATTTTTTTAAAATTTTTGAATTGATGTATAAAACAATATTTATACTAGCAGTATGTAAACTTGATACACTATGTCCTCAATTATTATGCCGATTATAAATAATTTAAATAGAAAAAATAAAGCTTTAATTAAATTTTAGTCAGAATGATAGCATTCGAATCTTTACTTCTGTAATATTATACAATGTACCTATACAAGGAACTTATATAGTAGGACAACTTTAATATTCGGATAGGAGGACAATGTGTTTACTCAGATAGACAGTGTTTCCTTATATTTATTCGGTCCATTTATGAATCGATTTGAATCGATTTGGCTCTTTGTTTTAGGTCCAATTGTATTTGATATGGCTTATTTTAAATGCAAAATTCTGTATTATAAAAATTGATCATCATAAGCTAATTTTAAATAGATAATTAGATATATAAGATAAATTTGAAATCTGTCGAACTATTTTTCCAGATTTAGAGTAAAATTTGTTAAAATCTATAAAAGTGAATTCAATGCTTTAAACAACGGCAGTAGAATACCGAAGGAACAAAGGGGTAAAATTTACAAAAATCGAAGTCCAAAGACATGGACAAAACGAGAACACAGAAACAATGACGTTAGACACAGAAACCAACGACGTTAGACACAGAAAACAATGACGTTAGACAGATACAAAGCACATATATAGAAATCACAACATTCAAAACAAAGGCACCCACAGTGTGAACTCCAGTGAAACTTGGAGTGACATCAGGTGCTAAGCATGTCCTGATCTATTAACAGCACCCGTCGCGCAGTCAGTTAGGCATATATATTTTTGAAAGATCTGCTAAATAGCTGATTGGATAATGTCATTTGCTAACCCTGAGGCAAAACCAATTAGAAGCCTTGGTACATGTTAATTCTATAACCCTTAAACAATACCAAGGTTAAATTTTGAAATGCTTTTGTAATCACTTAAGTATTCAAACATGGACAAGAACAGATATGTCCCAAAAACATAACTAACGAAGACAAAACTCTAAATCTAACAAGACAACACAGAGAACTAAAGCACTGACAGTGTGAACTCCCCTAAAAAGGGGAGCGACGTCAGGTGGTGCGGAAGGGTAAGCATGTTCTACTCTGTTAAAAGCACCCGTCACTTTGTGAGTGAGTCAATCCAGGGAAATGTCAATGTCGGTAGTCAAATCCTGGAAGACCCGAATCTAGTTGAAAATGTCCATTTTCGTATGGGATACTGATCTTTCAATGATGTTATGGTGACGGCCATAAAATTTCTTGAGGGATGAAATTAAGATAGGTTGAACAAATCCCTGACTAAGCAGCTTTTGGACCAGTACAAACTACACGCTCGACAGTAACGATTCAACAGTGAAATGTACACTCCATAGGCTGGAAAGGTAGGTATATTGCTGCTAAGAAAGGGAAAGTTCACAATTGGGAAATTAAAATCATCACGCTTGTCATATTAGCTTAGATTTCAAATGTCCATGTTCGTCAATATACAATAAAAGATCTAGGTGCGAAGCTGAAGTAGGTCTTCCAGTTGTTTCTATAATTTCTATAATTCAAGCTCATTGGGATAGTTCTGATGTAAATACTCCTAAAATTTAGGATTATTAAGAGAAAATACGTCTGCTATGTAGCGGAAGCTGAAATTATAGGACTGGGCTAAAGTAAGAGAAAAGGTCAGCTAAAAGCGGTGCACAGTTAGTTCAAATAGGAATCCCTATTGTCTGTTGGAAAACACGACCTCCGAATTCGACAAAATATTGTCGATCATAAATTCTAACATTTTGATTTCGTGCGTCCTAGTATACTTCTTGTTTGAATCAGTGTGGTTCTTAACAAAATATGTCTTGTCTTTCCCTATAGCTAAATGGTTACAAGTGCGCAATTATTTACAATGCATTTTCCATAGGGGGTTCCCCTGTTTAGATTTAAACTAAAAATAGACGAAGGCTTTTTTCATCCCGGGGGTCCTGAAAATGACAAGTACTCATACAGATCTTTCGAATTCCAAAATAAACTAGAGGTACTGTGGTCCACTGGGCCACAAATGAATACCCCCGCATGCCCAATATAATAAGAAGTTTAAATGAAAGGCTGATCTTTAAAGTCAACTGCGTCTTTTAATGTTATTCAAAAAACTTAATTTAGGCTAAGTATCAACATACCAATGTATCGGTAAACAGGAAGTAGTAGCGCAACAAACCTGAAAATAGCTTACACGGTACTACTCATCATCATGAAGCTCCAGACCAAATATGAAATCATTTCCACTTTTGGAAGAAGAGAAAACTTTGACGAAAAATTTTCATTAGTAGTGGTATATGAAACTAAGTATTAATGTATCTGCAAACAGGAAGTAGTAGCGCCACAAACTTGAAAATAGCTTACACGGTACAACTCATCAT
>MJUU01057485.1:0-12393 GCA_002080025.1 Modiolus philippinarum | reverse complement strand
AACAACACAAGGGTTTAGGGTTAAAGGTATAGCACAAACAAGGGAGACAACTCAAATAATAGAAAATCAAGCTTAGGAAATACATTAAAAGACCTTCCGGAGTAATACAACACAAAAATTAAAATAATTAGTTACTTAAACATAGAGGGTCAGGGTTAGGTTTTAGGTTTAACTAGGTGGGTTAGTTAAGGTCACGAAGGGTTACGTTAGGGATTATAAGTTTAATAACTAAATACCTTCCAGCGTCCCACCACTTTCACACCGCTACATTACCTTTGCGGTGCTCTACGTTCAAGACGCTGGAAGACGGAGCTGAAGACATACAAAATAAAAGGGATATCTGCGAGGAGGTCGGGTTTTAAGCGTAAAGCCAACTACAAATATATAAAAGGAACGGGTTAAAATATCCATGTCTGTAAACGGGGTGACAGTAATTACAAACAGAAATAGCTTTCAAAAACTGATAATTGACCAATCAAGGCGATCGATAATTTCGGAGGGAAGTTTGGGAGGAACTTTAACATAGACCCTATGGATCCAAAGTGACGTGATTCACTACTACCAGATTTCCCCCTTATTTATATATTAAAAGGGCATATAAATACATGATGTCACTGTTTGATACATAACTAATCTGTGAGCGTCCTCAATAATTTTTTGAAGATTTCGTTTCGGTTTTTATTAATAGGTTCTTTTGTAGAATAATGGATCCGGAAAATCAAGATCACCTTCAGCGACATCAAATTGAGTTTTCTAGGCGAAAATGTCACCTCTTTTGTCTGCAGCTTGGATAACTATACATATCAGTGCGCGCTTTGTCCTCTTTCTCACTGTAGTTTGCTAGGGAACTGAATGATGAATGAATGAATGAATGATCTTTATTGCATAAGCAACATATTTGTGCTATAGCTCATTACAATATAAATATAGAACAAAAGGTAACAGTAATATAATTACATGTAGATTATAATAATACTTCCAGGAAATGTAATCTATAATTCCATGCTGACTTTAGGTACAAGCACCATTGTCGAGATAATTTTACAGATTGAGCTCTAATCAAATTCTTAAGTTTAAAAATATTGGGCCATGAACAATAATATTTTGGTAAATAACGATTTCTCAAAAATCTAAATTCTGGGCAAACTAGAACAAAGTGGTATTCATCTTCCAAGACATTCATGTTACAGCACTTACAAAATCTATTGTTCCTTGGAATATTCACATAACGACCAAGTTCTAACTGTAATTTTAAAGTTCCACTACGAAGCTTACATAATAGAGAAGTATCAAAATCATAATTTAAATATGTTTCAAAATCAAAAACAAATTTATAAGACATATACAAGTTTAACTTTTCACTTTCAGCAATACTAGCTAGCCAACTTTGATAATACTGATCTTTAATTCGACATTTAATAAATTCAAATGATACATTTATATTCTCTTGGTTTATCCAAATATAATTGAAACCTAATTCAATTAATATATCACGGATATTAGATGCCCAATTTTTTTCCCATTATTTGCATCATTAAATAACAATTTGTACACATCATACACTATATTTGGTTGATTTTGCAACAAATGTAACCAATATTTAATAATCTTTAACCTCCTAGCAATATGCATTGGTAAATGACCTAATTCACCGTACAAAAAAGATGTTGGTGTATTTTAGCTAACTTTAATGCATAACGACAAAATCGGTTATGTACCAATTCAACATCCCAAGACCGATGAAATCCCCAAATCTCTGAGGCATAACTCAAAACTGTGCTTACCATTGTGTCAAACAGAAAAGACTTTCGTTGCGTATTGATATACAAATTATTAAAAGAGTTTATAAGAGACGACAATGCTCTAGTTCCTTGCTGTGATGCCCTTTTTTGCGTCTGGCCGAACTTCCCATTATAATACAAAAGCATTCTCAAATAAATATAAGAGTTAACAATTTCCAATTCCGAATCCTCAAAATAAAAGTGGTTTACTATCTTATGGGAACCATTGCGAAATACGACAACTTCTGTTTTATCAGAATTAACAGTTATATTCCACTTTCTACAATAGATAGAAAGTTTATCAAGCAAAATTTGTAGTGTCTCCGACTTTGCAAAAAGAACAGTATCATCTGCAAATAATATAAGATAAATCAAATAATCATTAAGATCAAACACATCAGTAGTATCTTGTTTGATTTCACTAGCAATATCATTAATAAAAAGTAAAAATAACAATGGAGAAAGAGGTCCTCCCTGTTTAACACCAAGAAAGTTATCAAATGTTTCAGATAAGCCCCCTTCTGTCTTAATTCTCAATTTCACAGAAGCATAAACAGCTTTGATAACTTTAATGAATTTACTACTTAAACCAGACTTTAACAATTTACACCACAGGAGTCTTCTTGAAACTTTGTCAAAAGCTTTACGAAAATCGACGAAGACACTATAAACTTTAGATTTATTTTGGAGTATATCGCATCAATAGTTGAGCGACCTGGTCGAAACCCAAATTGATTATGAATCAATTTTTCCTGTTCTTCTGACCAGTTAAGCAATCTGTTATTTAAAATAGAAGTAAATAATTTAGACATAATACTAACTAAAATAATTGGACGATAATTATTCGGATCTGAAAGATCACCACTTTTAAGGACTGGAATAACAACACCTTCCGACCATAAATCTGGAATTGTTCCATTTACAAAAATGTAATTACACAGAACCTTTAAAAATGGAGCAAAAAAGTTGGGATTGGCCATGAAAATTTCACCAACTATATCATCACTTCCTGCACTTTTGCCAGTTTTTAATCGTTTAATTGCACGTACGATTTCATCTTCTGTTATCTCTGTATCGAGTGAGTCAATATGCACATCATCTACAAATGGCCTATTTTCTACAAGATTAATAACTTCTTCGCAAATATCAGGTGGATCACCACCAAGGACATTTTCAAAATGTGTCAATAAAATGTCACTATCCACAGTACATTGAACTTTACGTTTGGGTGTTTTATTGTAGACCAAAATTTCCTCGGATTTGTATAGCTATTTCACAAAGTTCAATTCATTTCCTGCGTTTAAAACTAGTCTTAGCCTTGCGCTTGATCCTATTGTAGAAAAAAGAAGGGAAACGGGGAATGTGTCAAAGAGACAACGACCCAAAGGGGAGTAATAACAACTCAAAGCCACCATAAGATCTTCAATGAACGGTGAGAAAACCCCACACCCAAAGGCAGGTCGGAGTCGGCCCCTGAACAAAGAGCAATCAAGTCCAGCGAAATAAACATCATCCTAGACTCCTATAGACATAAAGTAAACTAACTAGAAAAAGGACAAGACACACAAAGGCTTAATAAATTCCTGACTTAGGACAGGCGCAAACCTGCTGCAGCGGGGTTAAACTAGTTTTATTGGATCCAAACCTTCCCCCTACAGCCAATGTGATAAATCAAAAAACAATCGTAACAACAGTAAAATTCAGTTGGGAACAGGACTGAGTCAAATGTGAAAAATGAAACTGAAAGAACTAAATATACGGACAAAAATATGAAATCACAAGAGACTACTAACAGTTAACTGACATGCCAGCTCCAGACCCATCACCAACTGACAAGTAAGTTATGTACCCTCAGTATACAGCTTCCACCAAGAGTTTAGAATAATGATTTCATGTATATACCGGAATACATAACCCGTGTCCATGCAATACAGATTTTAGAAATTTAGAATGTGTTTAGTTAAATTGCAAAAACCCTATCAAAAAATTAATATTAAAGGCCATACGTAATGTATCTATTTCTAACAGAAATAAATTCTGCACTGTAAAAACAAGTGTTAATCATTTAACATGATTATTAACACCTCACCAATAACACTTAATTAACATGTAGAAGCGTTCGAAAATTAACATGTTAAAGTGTTTTCTTTTAAACATATGGTGTAAAGCAATTAACATCATATGGTGTTAATAGAATTACAATAGTGTAAAAGAATAAACATATGTGTTATTGAATAAACATGTTAATGTGTGTATATAAAAACGTGTAACATGTTTAAATGGCCAATAACACTTAATTAACACATTGACATGTTAATAAGCACAAAGTGTTATTCAGTTAACACTACCATATGATGCTTATTAACATTATGTGTTAATGAAGCAACATACTCATTTGAGCTTTCTTCGATCTGTTGAATCCACTTTGGGATGTTGTAAATAGGTTGGCATCTCATCCCATCGCAAGCTCCATGTTCTCAACAATATGCTGGTTACCCTTCTGTATACAAGCCCCAAGCTTTCAACAAATTGCAGATCATTAATTCTGTATACAAGCCTATAAAATCTCAACAAATTGATGATCATTATCTGATATGCAATCCCCAAGATCTCCAAAAACCGATATACACTTACTTAAAGAATATCTCTATTTTTCAAGACAGTCCTTAGTCAATTTTAGATTTTTCCATTGATCCTTTTGGGTTTTCACTTCTGCATCTGTAATTTTTACAGATATAGGTCTTCCAAAAAACCTTTTGGCCAAATCTGCACTGAAGAGACATAAATTGTCAAAATGGCCTTTTGCAGAAGTTGAATTAATGGGCACTCCTGTATTTGGTAACTTTACAGTGCAAACCAACACCAAAATCTCTAAAAAAAATATACTAAGACACAACTGGGATCCCTTTGGCAACATTCCAAGATTCACATTGTGACAAATTCACATTTTTCACATTTTTCATGTGAACAAAGCAAGTAGAAGTCCATATACTGCACAAACCACAAATAATAAAAAAAAGTAAATTAACACAAACATCACTATATCATAAAGTCCAGTGACTATTGTGAAGTACATAATATAATAACATCTATAATTTACTATGCCTTTAATGATGTAAATGGAACTTTCTATCTATCACAATAACATTTAACAACAATTTGTTTTCACTGAAAAGCTGGAATTAAAACTTATCCGTTTTAAACATTTTGTTTGAATGAAAATATCACGAAAAATCCAATGTTGGCTTAGTCCAAGTTCTTGAGTATATATCACTTGATATTCCAGGTCGAATACACACTTCGGTACCATCAAACGAATTACACCATCATTATCAAAAACACTTAATGTCTGTCCGAACATTTCTGTATCACATTCCACCAATGTAATTGGATAGACAAAATTCACTGTCCAACAATATCACAAGGACAGGGGGCATCTCCTTCCTCAAGCACGAGATGTTTCTGACAGCTTGCAAGAGCAGCACTAAAAATGTCAAAGTCTTATGTTTTATCTTTTTAGCTGCATGATCAACTTGTCCAAAACCTCCTGGCCTGCAAAACTTCTCATAAAGATTTAAGAAAGTTCATGCTGTATTAATGTCCTTAACCAAAAAGCATTCCAATCAGTACATCGAATACATGTATTCCGTTGGTTTTTGAAACGTTTCTGGTCGGTTCTGAAAAGAAAATTAAAACGTTCATTAATTTGTCATTTGTGTTTCACAGAGTTGTTATATATAATACCGGTATATGTAATTATAAAATTCAGAATAATGATTGATTGACATCCGTATAAGTGTTTGAACTAAAACACTGCTGTTATTTTTTAAACACATCATGTGTTTATTGAGTACACATATATTTATTGGTTATTCTGAAAGGACAATTACTACCTCAATGTTGTATATTATATATACATTCTTGAGAGAGGGAATCTTAAAGTATTTCAAGAAGACGAATAAGAAATATTGAATAGAACTGTAACTCATTACGTAATTATAACATAGATTTATCTATAATTATAAGTACCCATCTTTGTCGACGATTTAATAATAATTCTTTATTGCAAAATCACACCCCTAAGGGTCAAAGCAATACAATACAACACAAAACATATAGATCAATAAGTAAAAGATAGACGACTCTCTGACCGGCGTGGACCCTATATCAATTCAGCAGATTGTTTCAGAAAGGTACATACTACCGGTAAAAGGGCTGAGTTTGGATTAAGAATGAAATTTTTTTCTTGAAACTGGTTGAAATTTTTAAAATTTGGGAAGTTTTGGTGTATAAGTTCAAAAAAAATTGTCTGAATAATTTAACGTAATCTGATATTTGCCAACAAGCAACTTAAATGTTGAATGTAGATATAAAAAGTAAAAAATAAAAGATCTGAAGTAATATAAAGAAAATTACCATTTTCCCCAAATAGACAACACTGAAAACAGTTTTGGACACTCAGAGATGTGTCGATCTGCATTTGGTGATCTCCAGCAAAGAACGCTTTGGCAGGCGGGAAACTAATAAACATCCGGTATATCGGATTTCAAAATTACATGTATTTTATTAACGCCATGTGTTACTTATTGCCGTTAGCAGATTAACGCTAGTGTTTACTTTGGTAAATAGATTGGCATGAATATGAAATCCAGTTATCAAAATTAAATAAAAAGGGTCCAAAATTGTTTTATTTAAACGTTTCTTAATCATTTTTGTCTTTAACTTCATTTTTTATAAATTTTTCTTAGGAAATATTAAATAATTTCTTAATTTCAAATTTGAATTTATTAATGCATAAAATAAAATGATACTACCGAAACTAACGTAAAAGGATGAATTCACATATCAGGGCACAAATAATGCTATGGTCTGTCAAGTATAACTGAGCTAAAAAGAGAGATTATTAGTGTTATTTCTTTAACACATTAACAATTCTTTTAACACGTAAACACCATTGTATTGTAGTTCATAATAAATTATAACGTTGTTGTGTTAAACTTTAAACATATGTGTAAACAAAATAACACATTAACATGTTAAGTATTAACACTTGTTTTTACAGTGTGTACGATTTACATCTGATGGATATCGCTGATAAA
The DNA here is from genome assembly GCA_002080025.1 of Modiolus philippinarum. Taxonomy (NCBI): domain Eukaryota; kingdom Metazoa; phylum Mollusca; class Bivalvia; order Mytilida; family Modiolidae; genus Modiolus; species Modiolus philippinarum. The sequence continues at coordinate 5,513 of MJUU01057485.1, read as the reverse complement.
AATTGCGGCTTACATGAAATTCCTTGCGTAAATGAAAACATTCTTGATTGAACCACTCGTTATTAACTTTTCGCCCTTCGGATTGATGATCGATTGTAGAAGTCTTACCATAAATTGCAAAAGCACAATCATATATAAGTTTATTAATCTTACGAACTGCCATGTTAACATCTATCGCGTTATTTAAATTGTTCACAATTTCCATAATAAATCCCCCCTTTTGCGAAAGAAGTTGTATAAAATCCTGATTTTTATTCGCGTCCTATTTCAAAAACTTTCGAAGAACTGGGAAAGTTTGCGACTGATGCTTTCTTAAGTTTAAATTAAATCCTAAAGGAGCATGATCAGAGAATTCAGTAAAATCACGAATATTAAAATCAGCAAGTATATGATAATCATGTGGTGACATTAACAAAAAATCAACAACACTTTGGCCATTATTATTAGAAAATGTATAATTTCGTGTAGAATCATTACCAACACGACCATTTACTATTGTATGACCAGTATTATAGCACAATTGCAATAATTTACGACCATTTGCATTAACAGTTTTATCTCTAGAGTTGCGCCCAGACACATATGGGACATCAATGGACTCAGAACTTGGTATAAATCTATCTAAATTATCATTCTCCAAAATGTCTGACAATTCGCCGACTCTACTATTCATATCGCCACAAACCATAACTATTCATTTTGTCTTATAAAATAGCACTAAAGACTCTAATTCCTCAAAGAAATCAATATCACCCACATTATAGAAGTTTGACCTCTCGTGTGGAATATATGTGAAACAAATAAAGATGTCAAAGAATAATTTGTTTAATTTGATCACAATAATACCATAATCTAGTTTTTTCTCTATACAAATACCTATGTATAAATTATTCTTACAGTACACTGCTATACCCCCCTCTGACCTTTGACCTATATTATTCTTTCTATTCACATAGGCTATATCAGAAAAACCATCAATAGAAATTAGTTTACCATTTTTCAATAATGTTTCACACAAAAATATCAAATCAAAATTATTGACAAAATTCAAAAATTCACTGTCATCATAACAAGACTCCAAACCATTTACATTCCATGATAAACATCTAAGGGGTTGTGAATGTCCTCTTTGTAAATGCTATGGCTTATATTCACGTCCGTCCACAAAAATTTTATCTTTAACGAAATAAGCTTTTATTTCACGATCACGCAAATTCTTCATAAGAGGTAGTAATTCCTTTCTACGATTTTGTACTTCTGTTGTTCCGAAATGCCGAAAGCGGATCCTTTCAATTTTTTGCATTTTTCTTAACTCTGTCACGATCTTCAGTAAATCTGAATTTAACAAGAATTGGTCTAATCCTTTCTCCTTTTTTACCCATACGAAAAGCATCACATAGATTAATTTGCTCAGAATTTTCCATTTTCAAAGAATATTTTTTAAAAATTGCTACCACGGCAACACTTTTTTCACCTGTAGTCTCCAGTATGTTGTAAAATACAAGATTATTCGACATCGACTGCATTTGGATATCAAGAACACTTTCTTTCATTTTAACATTTTCCTTTTGTAGTGAAGTAAGTGAAGCACGAACTTGATCATCCAGTTTATTCACTTCATCATTTTTGTCTCTCAGTGATTTAGTAATATTGTTAATTTCAGTTATCAATACTGCGAAATCTGCCTTTTGCTTATTAAAGTCCTCACTAACAATTTAGTAAATTTTTCAAACTCGGACCTCTGTTCACGCACATCCGTTTTTTGTTCATCATAATCATCACTTACAAGTTGTATACACCTTTCCACTTGTTCTAACCTTTTGTCTATTGTTTTTGAGCCTTGTTCTAGAGATATAATTTTAGCATTAATTGTTGTCACAAGCTTATCAATTTGTTCTAACTTATTTAATTTGTAATCAAAACTGTTCATTCGCTTAAAAAGTTCGTCCACCCATAATGGCCTCTGTGCATTTTCTATTGGTGACACATGGTGTAAACCTGGTGCTGCAAACATATTTGCCGTAGGGCTAGAACAAAAATGTTGTTGAGAAAACGGTGTAGTAGAAACTTGGCTATACATCTGCTGAGAATCCGTCATATTAAAATGTTAATTGTTCATATTATTTACTTTCGGATTCATGGTCATTGTACCGTGGCTAATGTGTGTATCTGTAAGATTGTCCTCACCTGTATTCTCCGAGGTGTTACTTTTGTTGACCGACTTTTTTTTCTTTTTTTGATTTCTTCTTTTGCTTTTTTTTTTCGGAATCATCCAACAAACTTATATCTTTCCTCTTACAACTTTTTGGAGGCTTTATAATGGCATTTTCACTGATTATTTAAAACTTTTCCCCACTGTCAACTGGCACTTCTACCTCGCCATATTGTCACGTGATCGGCACTAGAAATTGTAAGCAACGGTGTCTTACTTGGGAAACTGACAGCCAACGTGTTCATACTCAAAGATGGTTTCACCTGCTCTACTGAAAATGTGATGCATGCTGTTAGATGTTAACGCTGCAATATAGTTTAAGTGGACGAGACCGAAGATTTGGCAACTTTTTTGTCTAACATAAAGAGACAGTCAGTATTGGAAAAGTTAAAAGTAGCAGGGCGAACAACAGCACACTGGACATGGGCGTAATATTCTGTTCTGGCGCTAAACAACACAGTTCCTCGATCATTTTCCCCGAACTGTTCGACCAGTTGGCATGAATGTAAAAAAACATACAGTCTATTTTATAATTATATTCGTATATTTGAAGAATTTCAGGCAACCAGCCTTCATTCTACTTATCTATTGGAAAAGGTGTTAATTCAAGAGTTTTTGGTCTTGCCGTCAGCCGTTTTTTAAAGAAACATTTTGCTTATTGACATTTATTTTTTTGACTAAGGGAAAGGTGTCCGTGAGCCTTTGTTATCTATCGTATAAGGTGGTATTACAATGTACAAGGCTTATAATATACAAACAGTAGATATCAACCGTCATCCGATCACCACTTATAATTCATTTTTATATAAATATATATACACAATTAGACTTTGTACGTCCGAGGGGTTGGTGTACTTAGTAGGAAATTACAGATCAAGGTGATGTTATCATAAACTTATTTATCATTTTCCCCAAAGATCAGACAACGTCGTCTGCGTCGTTTTGATATCAAGAAAGGTCAATATTTAGACCACTTGCTCTTGTCAAATGCGAGGTAAATGCCATCACATGTATCTTAGTTTTTTTTTCATTTACGTTTCAGTATCAAATTTCTCCGAAACTCCTTAGCAAATGTGAATAAAATTTATTGATTTCTATGATTTTTTTTCTAATGAAATAAAAAAGGATGCAGGAAACACCTACAATGGCTAACAATACAGATATGTCACATTATCATCCTTCCCCATGGTTATATCAGCCTGCAGAACCATTCCGCAAAAGCCGTATCTGGTTGACCCGGATATATCAGAGGTTGACCTGGATATATCAAGGGATTCTCCCAAAGTTTCAAAGGCAATACATTTTTTTTCAAGGTTTCAAACGAAATCAAATTTGTAAAAATAAACATCTATTTCATTTGCTCTTTCCGATTAGGTATTCAGAACAGAATCATGATTACACAAATAGATAAACTAGGTGCAAGAAAAATTGTAGAAACTAGGTCGTTGATATATCCTGCAGAGCTTTGACGTTTTCACATTATGACGTCATAAAAGCTCCAAGGAACGATAGAATGTCGTAACAACCAAAGGTTGCTGCAAAATTCAAAATCGACATTATTTAGGGTATTTCGGTCAAAATATTCACCTCATTACAAAACCTTTGCCAATAAACTGTTAAAAAAACCCACAAAACATGTTTTAAAGCTGAAAATTGCAGAAAAGGAGAGATTGTCATGTATGTCGAATTTCCCGCGCAACTTTGGGGGAATTTGAAAACTCAGTTCAATAATTAAAAATCTAAAATGCAAAATAAAGGATGATAAACAAGTTATCGGGCTTTTGACAGATGATGTATTGTAAAATATCACCCCGCTCGCCAGAATATGAAGCTTGGGGCTCGTTCGCTACGCTCACTCGCCCCTGTGCTTCATATTCTGGCTCACGGGTTGATATTTTACGATACATAGCTGTCAAGAGCCCGATATATACTTATCATCATTATAACATATACTTATCATCCTTCCCCATGGTTATATCAGTCTGTATTAGAGCCTTTCTGCAAAAGCCATATCTGGTTGACCCGGATATATCAAGAGTTGACCTGGATATATCAAGCGATTCTCCAAAAGTTTCAAAGGCAATAACTTTTTTTCAGGTTTCAAATGAAGTAAAATGGCTAAAAATAAACATCTATTGCATTTGCTCTTTCCGATTAGGTATTCAAAGCAGAATCACGATTACACAAATAGATAAACTAGACGAAAGAAAAATTGTAGAAACTGGGTCGTTGATATATCCTGCAGAGCTTTGACGTTTTCACATTATGACGTCATAAAACCGCCAAGGAACGATAGAAAATCGTAACAACCAAAGGTTCCTGCAAAATTCAAAATCGACATTATTTAGAGTATTTCGGTCAAAATATTCATCCAGTTACAAAACCTTTGCCAATAAAATGGTAAAAAAAAATATAAAACATGTTTTAAAGCTTAAAATTGTTGAAAAGGCGAAAATGACATGTATGCTGAAATTCCCGCGCAACTTTGGGAGAATTTCAAATCTCAGTTCAATAATTACAAATCTAAAATACAAAATAAAGGATGATAAACAAGTTATCGGGCTTTTGACAGCTGATGCAATGTAAAATATCACCCCGCTCGCCAGAATATGAAGCTTGGGGCTCGTTCGCTACGCTCACTCTCACCTATGCTTCATATTCTGGCTCACGGGTTGATATTTTACGATACATAGCTGTCAAGAGCCCGATAACATATACATGTACATACGAACTGCACAAGAAAAACCAAATAAAAGACAAAAGAAAACAACGATTGGAACTCGACACAACCGAGTTTGCTTACGGCACTAGCAAAAGCCAGCCGTATGATTAATCTCGTTTATGGGTACCAAAACATCCCCTTTCTCTGTCTCAGTTTCCTATAGTCTAATGACCTACCAAATAACCAAACTGAGTATAGGTAGACTACTATCTCCATGACCACATATCTTGAAGAAGAAATGTTTTGATGATGGGTCAACATGAAGGAGTTCTCGTCGTTAACGTTAAGAACAATTGGTACGTAATTTTGTAATTTTTAGATGTATATTTTTGTGTGTTTTTTTTTCTTTTTAATTGTGTTATACTATATCTTTTGTATTTTGTTCTATAGTTAATTTGTGGTCATTACACAACATATATTTTCATATTTTAATTATTTATTCTTATCTGACCGTTGTGACCATGCCTTCCCGAAAAGACTTCTGTACTAAATTGCTTTAAAAATTGCTAAACTTTGTTTCTATATATCCCGAAATTATACATTGAGACCTATATAAGACCACATTAGTTCCTTCTTAAT
>MJUU01057484.1:141616-156792 GCA_002080025.1 Modiolus philippinarum | reverse complement strand
GCTAGAACAGAAATGGATTGCTGACCAATTGGGATGAGTCATGGACATCAGGACATGCCTCATAATAGTATAAATCATTGATCTTGACAGTTTTAAAATTTTAGAAATGATACTGTTATTTGGAGTTTCCAGCTCCTGATAATGTCTTTGTTAGAAGGTAATGAGTTACATCTCTTATCTTTTTAAATTGGATGGTCAAATTTATGAGTCATATCTACAAATACATCATGTTCACACTGAAGGCCCAAATTCACTGTTTTCCTTTTTTCTCTCCAGTGTTTTAGACTTAAATTTTCCTTTTTGCTCAAATATTAAGCATTTGAAATATGTATTTTTTGTACTGTAACACCTACCAAAAAAGGGTGACAACTCCTACAAAATAGCTAAATTTTGGCATGGTTCCACTAATAGTACTGTAAACCGGGAAATTTTCACAGCGTCTTTATTTCGCAGTAAATTGACAGGATTTTAGTTCGCGCACCCAAATTGTTGACCATTGACTTCAATAATAGACAAGTATATTCACGCTGTTTAATTTTCACACTTCTATTCTAAATGCGAATATTGCGAAGATAAAACTGCCGTGAAGATTTCCTGGTTTACAATATTTGGTAATTATTTTACAAGATTCCCTTGTTATTGTACAAATTGGAATTTTAGAGGAGATATAAAGATTACCATGCATTTCTCAAATGTCAAAACGTCAGGTGCAGATAACCATATTTGGATATGATACAGATCTACAAGACAGTATATTTAAAGGGACTACCAAGTTTCATTTCAATAAACGTTCTTCCAAAAGTCCAATTCCGGAACATTCCGGGTATTAGAATGGCGGGTCAAAGAGGTCAAACGGGGTAAAAATGGCGTCCCGCTGTATGAGGGCAAAGGGAATAAATTCTTCAATCAACATATGAATGGTATTTATGATTTAAAAAAAGCCGAACATGTCATAAATCAACAAATTATCCCAGGCGGGTCATTTCCAACCAATTTATTTTAGGTCAAGAAAATAAATAGGAGAATTCCTAGATTACGCTCAACTGACGTCAGGTACCAGTTTCCAGTAGATTCGGGGTAAGATGTCGACAATTACCCAAAAATTTGAAAGTGGAATATCGTCTATTGACCATGTATTTTCTGGGGTATCTGAACAAAAAAATAAACAACTAACAAAAAAAGTAACTGAAAAAATCATGAGCAAAATAACAATTTTGTAGTCGAGAAAAATTTGTATGTACAAATTAAATATATATCATTCTATGTCTAATTTAATTATTTTATATCACATTGTATATACATGCAAAAAAGAAAAGCACTATCAAATCTTAAAAGGAATCATTACCAAACACCCCATGATTACTTAATTCTAACACTCAAGATCTATAACTGTTACATATAAAGGATATTGAAATCACTATGAAACGACTAAAAATATCAGGGTTTATGAGTATATTCAAGTAATAAAAAAAAATTGGAAATGAATGCATGATTAACAACCACAAAATAAATTGAGACGCTTGTCTGAGGTAGGAGAAAATGACATTAATGGCATCATAACAGACATCTCTGCTAAAAACCCTGTACTCCATTTAAGGATTCTATAAGGACCATACTGAGTATTAGTATTCTATATAAACAGAGATAGGTCTCTAATGACAGAGGACTATAAACCATAAAACAATGGTATACAGATACATACAACATTATACACAAATGTAAATAAACAAAACATTAAAAAGGTAAGCTTCAATTTTTGAATTAAAACTAAATAATAGATTCCTATCAAATGAAAATGCTTACAAATCTCATAACTTCAAAATAAATTTACTTTGATACAAGCACTACGTAAATTTTAAATCATCAATATTTATTTCTACATTTTTTTCTAATTAAAGAATGATCAGGTTGGGTAAGAATTATCCAATAAAATTATACATGTTTGTTTTTGATAAATTACCGCCAAAACAATAAACTTCACCCATCGGGTTACAAAAGATGCCCGACTTGACAACAGAAAATGAAACTAATTATATAAAGGCTCCACACCAAGTTTAAAGCTGCATGAGAAAAATTTAATCAAAATTTGATATTTCACTAAATTTTGTATGGAGGCTGGTGTTAAACAAGAATCAATCATCATAATCACATTTGGTCGTGCATGTAGTTTATGCAGTGATTTTTTAATACAGCAAAAACACTGTCCCAAAAACTGTTAAGTCAGGGATTTGTTCAGCCCTTGCTTCATACATCCCTCTAGAAATTCTATGGGCCTCACCATGACATCATTAAAAGATATGACATGTCTGTGTCCCAAATAAAAACGGACATTTTCGGCTAGATATCATGTCTTTAGGATTTTACAAAACTGATTTTGACTCAACCCTGGTTTGACTCGGTGATAGTGTGACGGGTGCCGTCTGATGGTCAGGATATGCTTACCCTTCCAGATCACCGGATGTCACCCCTGGTTTTCATTAGAGTTCTTAGTTCTGATTGAAATCTTTTAATTCTGTGCCTTGTGGCTGTCTCACGGCCTTGTTTTGTCTTTAGTTTTCTGTGTTCCCATTGTTGCCATGTCTATGGAATGAGATTTTTGTAATCACTTCATCTGTTCCTTCAGTATTATACTGCTGTTGTTTAATCAAACAGGTAGTACATGAGGGATGGGACTGGCAAAATGAGGTTTCAAACAACTAATGATGAAAAGGCTATATACCAAATTTGAAACTAATCCACCAATGAAAAACATTTGTCAGTTATTTCTATGTATCAAGTTAATTAAATACGGTCAAAGTGGAGATGATTTTTATTCTAATATCAAAGAGGCTATTGATATGCTGATTAAAATTATCTCCACTTTGGCCATATATAACTTACTTGGTACAGGGAGCAAAAGCTGGGAAAATGTGATAGAAATAATTTGTGAACAATGAATGGATAGATGGAAGAAAGGATAGACTATCTGAAAGTAATATACTCCACTCTTAATTGAGAGGGGTATAAAATCAAATATTTCTATACTCTTAAAGTAGTTATTTTCTGTTTATTTGCAGTTACTGTAATTTAGATGTGAAAATTACATACCATGAAATATAATTCATATGAGATCTTATACTGTAAATTATAAGAAAATACAACTACAGTGACGTGCCAAAAGTATTGCAACAAGTGAAATTTTCCTGTGCATTTCTTGTAAACAAGTGAAATTTTCCTGTAAATTTCACTTGTTGTAATACTTTTGGCACGCTACTGTATTTCAGTCTGTGAAAATAAAACTGAATAATTTTGAATGAAATCTTGAAATTTGAGACTCATAAATTACCACTTATTTGCTAATATTATTTTCCCATTCTCTGAAAAAAACAAACAATTATTTTTTTGGATATAAAAAAATGCAAAAATCACACAAGAAATGAATTCTAGAGAATTTTTTTAAACAGCGACTGTTTTTATACAAAATGCACGGAGAAATTTCACTTTGGGGACTTTAATATGGCAAACTACTGTATTTTATAGAAACTAAATTTATTGTTATTTACAATAAAACATAACATATGGTTTCCATATTTGAATAAAAAAAAAAAACATAATAATCTAGTACATCAATATAAATATATCTTGCAAATTAAATATATACAATCATTATTTAGATAGCAGTGATTTATTGAGTTTTCTCAATTAAATAAATCTCATATTTCCACTCAGTGAAATAAACAATTTATTTTCAATCTAGGAAATGATGTCACAATATTGTCGTCAATGTAAACACCTGGTGCATTAATATTAAAAAGATAATCCCCATAAAATTGCATCTAAAATCTGTTTATAGATTTGAAAATCTCTATAATAAGTATAACTAATCAACCTTGATGAATATCAATAATAATGTCACTCGTGTCCAACAACACAATGGATTAAATTCGTTTTGGAACAAGTTCCAAAACTCGTTTAATCCTGCATTGTTCGGCACTCGTGACATTATTATCATTGATATTCATCACCGTCGATTAGTTATACTATAATTCTTTTAAAAAATAACCATATAAAAATGTATTCTTTACAAAAACCAAACAATACATAAAATACAAACTCAAAAAATGTTAAAACACATTTCTCTTAAAATTACCTACATGTAAGTGTGAACACTAAGTTTTAATTTTTGCTGATACAATGAAACCTGACTTTGCTGTACTCCTCTGGGAGCAAGGGTTTTGTCTGGCTTAGAAAGGTGTTTGGTTTACACAAGTTCAAAGTATGAAGATATCATACAAAGGGATTTTGTATCATGTTTTGTATCGTAGGCTTCATGGTTTCATCAGAATTTGGTTTCTTCAGGTTTCTGGTTCAGTTAGGATTTGGTTCAGGCAGATTTTATCTTTAATATGGATTTTGTTTTGGCAAGTAAAGCTGCTGGTTTCTGGTTTAGTAAGGATTTGGTATCAGTAGATTTCTGGTTTGGTTAGAATATGGTGTTTGCTGGTTTCTGGTTTAGTCATTAATAGGTTTTAGAAAGTTTTTGAAAGTAAGGATTCAGTTAAGGAAGGTTTCCGGTTTATCAGGATTTTGTTTTAGCCAGAATTTGCTTTCTGAAAGTTTGTAGTTTAGTCTGGATTAAGGTTTGGGATTTTATGGTTAATCAGATTCAGTTTAGGAAGGTTTCTGGTTTAATCAGGGTACTGTTTCGGCATATTTCTTGTTAATAGCGGTAAGTCTATATCAGGCCTCGGAAAATTTCTGGTTTATTTAGCAGGTTTCTGGTTGTGATTTTCTGGTTTAGTCAGGATTTGGTATAGGAAGGCTTCTGGCTTGGGCAGGATTTAGTTAAGGAAGGTTTCTTGTTTTAATATTCAATTAAGGGAGGTTTCTTGTTTAGTCAAATTCAGTTTTTATGGCATGTTTCTGGTTTACATGGTTTATTCAGGATCCATATTTATTTCGTTTTGACAAGTTTCACTGTACAACATATTGCAATATTAAAAATATTGTTTTAAAACATTATAATGTTACAAATGTTTCTTTAAATGTCCCATCAGTTGACTTCTATTTTTTCCAACAAAGGAACAGATACCACATACAAACCTCCTTTGTTTTCCAGTACTATGTTGATGTTTATCGAAGTCAGCCTTAGATTTAAATACCTCTCCACAAGTATCACAAGTATAAGCAGGAGAAGCCATGTGTGTTACTATATGTTGTACTAGTTTTTCATTAGAACTAAAGAAACACTGACAATATCCACACTGAAATACGTCCATCATATGACTGTCTGATATATGTTTTTCAAGTTCCTCTGACGTTGTAAATTTCTCATCACAGTCATTACATGGGAATTCTTGAACAATTTCACCTGAAGGAGTGGCATGCAGCTGTAAATGATCCATGAGGCTCGTTTCAGACATAAACTCCTTCTGGCATACTCCACACTGAAATTTCACTTCATGAGTCTGCATATGGTCGGTTAATTTCTTTTCTGACGGGAACACTTTAGAACACATGCCACACTTGTACTCTACTTTGTCATGACAAACACTCACATGTGTCGTTAAATCAGTCTCTGTTCTGAATGGTATTTTACAAATGCCACACATAAAGTTCATCCCTTTATTATGTGCAGATTTCCAGTGTGATTGGAGATGTTTTTTCGTACTGAATGATTTACCACATTCAGTGCAGTCCATTTTTTCCGACTGATGCTTGGTCATGTGGTCAGTCAACATTGTCAAAGATCTGAACGTTTCTTGACAAATATCGCACTTCACCCATTCATCGGGATGTTTCGATTTCTCATGATCCTGAAATTCTTTTTCTGAAGGAAAGCACTTCCCACACAACCTACACTGCTGACAGTTTTTCCCATAGTGTATTTTCATATGTTCATTTAACATGTTTTCTGCCGTAAACTTTTTGAAGCAGATTTTACAGCTGTGGGTCAGCTGTACATGCATATCTTTATGTTCGTTAAATTCCTTCACATTGTCAAACTTTAATGAGCAGATTTTACATTCAATTTCGTTCTTTTTCATGTGGCTTTTCATGTGTTTTGACAGCTCTGATTTGGTGGCAAAATTTCCATTGCAAATTTCACACATTATCTCATGTGATCTACGCTTGGTTTTGCAATTCGTTTTCTGATGAGCCTCGTATTCACTTGATGACGCAAATGTTTTGTCACAATTTACACACTTTCTATTGAATATATTGTGAATTTTTTCACTATGTTCTTCCAGGTCCTTTAGTTTTCCAAAACGTTTGAAGCAGATATCACATTTGTGTCTTTCCTCTCCCATGTGAGTTTCCTTATGTTTTTCCAATTCCGCTGCTGTAGCAAAAGTCAGAAAACAAACTGTACATTTTACATTGTCTGGGTTTTTATGTACTTTCTCATGTTCTTTTAAGTGAGCTTCACTAGGAAATTCCTTTAAACAAATTTTACAAGTTGATTTCTCTTCATGGACCCTAATATGCATAAGTAAATCCTCCCTTTTTGTGAATAAACCACTACATTTATGACAAGGAAATATTGATTTTCCTGCAAAATGTTCATAATCAGGTCTGTTGTGCGTCTTCATATGATCATTCAGTTCTTTTTCTGAGGGAAATACATCAAGGCATTTCGAACATTTAAATGTCATCTTTTTTGTCTCCATGGTGACAATAGAGGGTGGTTTTGTTGATGGTGTTTCATTATCATTTCCTTTCTGATACCCTCTAACAAAAGAGGGTGGTTTTGTTGATGGTGTTTCATTATCATTTCCTTTCTGATGTTTTGTATGACTTTTTATATGATGTTCTAGACCCTTTTTAGTGTCAAAATACTCATCACAAAAGGTACATCTCAAATCCTCATGTTTTTTCATATGCTGTACTAATTCATGCACCGAACCGAACGATTCTTTACATACAGTACATTTCTTGATATGTTGTTTTTGAAAATGCTCTACAAGTTCTGAACTTTTGCTGAATTTCTCACTACAAGTTTTACAATGGAAAGATTTTACTTCATTTTTGTCCAATGTTTTCACTTCTGGTTTGTGTTTCTCATCCTTGTTCATCTTTGTTTTTTCATCTTCTTTGTTTCCATGTTTAATTTTATCTCCAAGTTTGGTATGCTTTCTAGTCATATGCAATTCAAGTCTTTTTACCGATTTTAATTCTTTGCCACAAATTTTGCACTTCACTTCCTCTTTCACTTCAAATTTCACAGTTCCACTTTGTCTTGTTTGACGACTGCCTGACTTATTTTTACCAGAAGATTTCAATGTTTTGACTACTTTATTGTTGTGCACTTTAACATGTTGTTCTAACTCTGAGTTTTTATCAAACTTCTTTTTACAAATTTTACATTTAATTTTCTTGTGGTTACATCTTATATGTGCTGCAAATGTTTGGCTTTTATTAAATTCCATACCACAAATATGACACGTATATCTGCATTCACTTTCTTCACTGTTTTCCGTTAATTGGCTGTCATCTTGCGGAACTGCTTTTCTTGATTTTTTATGCGTTTGTTCATCACTCATTGTCTCATCGACTGCTCCTTTTTTTGACCTGTGGTTACATCTTATATGGGCTGCAAAAGTCTGGCTTCTATCAAATTCCATATTACAAATATCACACGTATATCTGAATCCTTTTTCTTCATTGCTTTCCATGGATTTGCTGTCATCTATGGGAACTTTTTTTCTAGGTTTTTTTAGTTTTTGTTTATCACCAATGGTTTCATCGACTGATCTTTTCTTTGTTTTCTTGTGGTTAAATCTGATATGTGAGGCAAATGTCTGGCTTTTATCAAAACCCATATCACAAATTGGACATATATATCTGAATTTCCTGACACTGTTTCTACGTTCTTTTTGATGTTTTAATTTGTTGATGTGTTTTAATCGCATATGTGATGCAAGCATCTGTTTTTTATAAAAACCCATATCACATTTTGGACACTTATATCTGAATTTCCGAACATTGATTCCACTATTTCCTTTGTTTTCCATTAATTTGCTTTTATCTGCAGGAACCCTCTTTCTTGGTTTTTCAAGTCCAAATGTTGTCGGGTGTTTAAATCTTGTATGTATTGCGAGTGTTTGGCTTTTAAGAAAAATCATACCACAAGTTCGACACTTATATCTCAATCTCCGAACAATTTTTCCACTTTCTTCATCATTTTTCATCAATTGGATTACATCTACGTTAACCTTTTTACTAGGTTTTTTAAGTGTTTTTTCATCATCTGTTGTTTTGTCGACTGCAGTTTTTTGTCTATCTTTCAACTTGTGACATCTCATATGTGATGCAAATGTCTGGCCTTTATTAAAGCCCATATGACAAATCTTACACGTAAATCGGAATTTCTGAACACTGTTTCCACTTCCTTCATTATTTTTCATTACTTTGCTGTCATCTACAGGGATTGCTGTTCTAGGTTTTTTAAGTGTTTGTTCATCATCCATTGATTTGTCAATTGCTTTACGTTTTCCAGATTTTGGCGGAACATTATTTTTCAAAGAGTGTTGATGTTTTTCTAACTTTGAAGATATATTATGAAAATCAACATCAATTGGATTCTTCTCCATAATATCTGTCTCATCCATACTTTGGACGCTAGATTTCTTTTCCGGGCTGTGGACGCTAGATTTCTTTTCCGGGCTTTGGACGCTAGATTTCTTGTCCGTGCTTTGGACAGGAGATTTCTTATCCGTGCTTTGGACACTAGATTTCTTATCCATGCCTGGGACATTTGATCTATCCATGTTGGAAACACTAAGTTTCTGAGGTTGTGTCCTATCGAGATTTAGCTTCAAAGTTTTTGTCACTGGATCAAAAACAAACTTTGACTTTTTCTGCTCCTCCTTTTTGTGTTCTTTGGCATCTTCTTTCCTTTTATAAGCTTTATCTTCATCTTTATTTTTATCTAGAGAAAACCTTACAGATTTCTGCATTTTCTGCTTTGGACTACTTTTCTGCATTGGAATAGTATGATTATCCTGTTCATTTTTGTCCCCCAATGAGTCCAAAGTATCCTGTGTTTTTTGCTTGGGGCTAATTTTATCATTCTTAGTACAATCCACTTCAGATTCAACAGACATTTCAAAGTCAATATCAACAGTATCAGATGCTTTAGACAAATCATTCACTAATGGTTGAATAGCACTTCCTTTTCCGTCAGAAAATCTTTGATTTCTGTTTTCTTTTTCATCAGTTAATCTAAGCCCAAATATAGATCTAGGTTTTGCTGTTTCTGAGCTCTGTAGAGGTTTTACTATATTTGAGCTCTGTGGAGGTTTCACTATATTTGAGCTCTGTGGTGGTTTCACTATATTTGTGCTCTGTCGAGGTTTTATTGCATTTGAGCTCTGCTGAGGTTTTACTGGGACAGTTTTTCTACTGAATATTTCAACTAAAGCTTCAATATCGTCCATTGAACCAGTTGAGTTCTTGGGCATTTCCTCAGGTTGTGACCTCACCACTACATTTTCCACAGACGGATCATTTTTATGTATAGTCTCCACCAGCATTTCAATGTCATCTTTGTTATCACTAAGATCATTACTCTTCTCCTGTTCAGGCTGCGGACCTCTGTTTATTGTGTCTACCATTGCGTCTAGATCAAAGAAATCCATCAATTCAATCTTTATGTTTGAAGTGTCAATTATATTCTCTTGTACTTTTCCTTGACTAGTTAGTGTATACTTTAACTGTCCCTGGTTTGAGTTTACTGTTTGGTTTTCGGCTATATCTGTTCCACCACTTAAAGTGTACTGAGCGACCTGTTGTTTATTTACATTCTGATCTACCTCCATGCATGTCGAAGGATTTATTTCTTTCAGCTCCATTACCTTATCTGAAAATATAAAGATTTAAATAAATAATTTTGTTTTCAATTCTACTTAAGCTTCATATATTACAAGCATATATCATCTGTTGAGAAAAAAGTGATTATTTCAGAGGCCTTCATACTTCATATTCATACTATATCCTTTGTGTTTTTTTTTTTTGTTGTTGTTGTTTTTTGGGGTCAATACATATTACACGATATATAATCATACATTAAAACCATCTAATATAGTTTCTCTAATTTCTAGCAAATTTAACCAACGCCTGACTGGTGTGATAAAAATATTTCTCGTCTCTAGTGAGAGAACAAGTCACGTGACATTTCCCGCCAAATCTACTCGGAACATAATCCTCGGTGTTTTACATTATGTCATTAGAGAAACATTTTCTACAACTTAAACAGGTTAATTATGAAATTTTTCACATCTTGTTAAATAAATTTTCAAATGTTTAAAAACTCAGAAAGCCTCATTTTCAAACATTTGCAAAATTTATTTAACTCGATGTGAGAAATTTCATAATCAACTTAGTTCTCGTTGTAGAAACTGTATATAAACCATAAATCACTCAATCAAATATACATAGGAAATGACACATGTTTATCATGTTCTTTACGATATTAAAATAATTGACAGCATCTGGGCTTTTGACGAATTTGATAGCTATCAATGTATATATATATGTAATACATACATAACTTTTTTTTATATCAGGCTGTGATAAGTCCCCATATGGCAAATGACATATTTCTGTAATTCATGAAAAAGAATTTGATATATAAATGATATAAATTGAATTTCTATTTTATTCGATACAGAATTGATATAAATTAACATTTTTATTTTATTTGATATATATTATACGATATAAATTGAAATTTATATTTTATTTAATATATTTTATTTGGCCAGGAGCAAGTGTGACCCATCCTACCAACAGAAGCATGACATATTCAATTATTTTTCATATTCTTCAGTTTTGGTAAATACAGAACTTTTCAAGAAATCAATGTAGTTAGGTGTCTAAAACTGAGCATCTTTTTTGCGCATCAAAGCAAAAATTCAATAATTCAATAAGAATGTTATTTAAATGATTTTGTATTTCTCAAACACAATAATTTGTATATAAATGAACAATAAGTACCAATTTTGTTTGAATATCTGCTAAAAATTCAAAACGTCTTATAAAGGGAGATAATTCTATACTGAAATACTAAAATTCTTTAAAAGATTATATTTAAAAAAAATCTATATAACTATTTAAAAGTTAATAAGATTCTATCTGATATCATTGATCTGGATTCAACTACAAATCAACTACAAACAATCTATATTGTGAAAATAAGAATTTGGACTTGGGTAAAGAAGTGAATTTATTTTATTTGATATAATTTTAAAAGCCTATAGCGTATGGTTATAAACTTCAAAAATATGGCATCTGTGGTAGATGTCTGAGTATTGATTGGAAACAAATAGTAAACATTGATGATTACTTCTCTAGATGGAACACTGTTAGTGCTGGAGTTCAGCAAGTGTCCAAGCTTGGTCCCTTTTTGTTCCTATTCTTTATAAACGATAAGGAATAAAGTTATGATTAAGATGAAAGTGTTTGCTGATGATACATGTACATCTCTAATGTATTGTTGATAATTATAACACAGCAGCTGAATCTGTTAATGAGGACTTAGAAAGCATTAATCAGTGGTCCAAAATTTTGGGTGTTTAAAGGGCCATACCAGCATAATTTTCAAAAATTTATACATTTCTTCATTATCTTTAAGAAATATTCATAAATTCATTGCAAAATGTCCGATTAAAAAATTCATTGTGGTTAGCTAGATATTTGTACAGGTATGAAATGCACACCTGAGTAAAGTTATCGATCGTATACATTCGGACAGTTTCGGCTTGTGACTTCACTCCTTGTACACATTTTGTAATCACGAGATAAATACAAGGTAAATCAACCACATTTTGACGATTTTGTCAATTAAAGTAATTAAACAAACATAATTTCGATGTGGAGGGAGGTAGAGGGGGAAGAAGCTAAGGAATTTCATAAGATTTTTTATAGCTACACGATGTGGGAATAAAAATGTAGATGGATTTCTGCATGTACATACTTTCTCGAGAACCGACATTCACTTTGTAAACAATGGAACAATTTTGTGTGAATGAGAATGGACCAACATATTGCTTGCAGTGATATATTACGGTTTAATATAAATAAAATTTGTCTGATCTATTCGGTGTGTGATAAGAATTCATATTCAACAATATGGACAGTTTTAGGACCAACCATTTAACTTGAAAGGGAGGGGGGGGTATGGTTTTTTTTCCAAAAGAAATATTCTGAAGCTGATTCTGTGTGAAAAAAATATTTTTGCAGCAAAAATGATGAAAAAAAAATATTCTGAAGGAGGCTTTTTCCCCCCAAAAAATAATGCTAATTTTCTATAAAAAAAAATTTTGTTGATACAAGTTAAAAAAATAAATAAAATTTTCTATCCAGAAAAAAAAAAAAACATAACCCCCCCCNTATATTACGGTTTAATATAAATAAAATTTGTCTGATCAATTCGGCGTGTGATAAGATTTCATATTCAACAATATGGACAGTTTTAACTTGAAAGGGAGGGGGGGGGGTATGGTTTTTTTCCAAAAGAAATATTCTGAAGCTGATTCTGTGTGAAAAAATATTTTTGCAGAAAAAATGATGAAAAAAAATATTCTGAAGGAGGCTTTCTTCCCCCCAAAAAATAATGCTAATTTTCTGAAAAAAAAATATTTTGTTGATACAAGTTAAAAAAATAAATAAAATTTTCTATCCAGAATAAAAAAACATAACCCCCCCTTCAAGTTAAGTGATCGCCCTTTATGGGTTATTAATAGAAAATTTGGTTCCGATGAGAATATCATTTTTATGAAATGAATGAAAACAGTAGTCTTTGGATTACAAAATTTAGACTGTCAGTTGTTTTCAATCCTGCTGCAGTGAAAACTTCAAGGTGCATGGAGAATTATCAGCGAAAAAAGTTCTTTATACAGTAACAACGCTCAACAATACCATCAGACTATATTCTTAAATGACAGGTTAATTTATTAAAAACATAGGTAATCAACGATTACAGAGTTCGCCTCTTTATGGCACATTGTCAGAGTAACCCAATTTTGCCTGGATGATGATCTACCATCCGAAGATTACAATGATCCTACCATGTATAGTGACTGAGATCTAAACTCATCCAAAAACTTGAATGTAAATCAATCAAGCGTAAAATATAGGTCAAAGTGACCTAATTTTGCCTGGATGCTGACCTACCATCAGAGTGGCATGCATATGCAAGGTTACAAGATCCTACCATGCATAGTGACAGATCTGAACTCATCCAAAAACTTGAATGTTACTCAATCAAGCATTAAATATGTCAAAGTGACCTAATTTTGCCTTGATGCTGACCTAACATGCATATGCAAGGTTAGATGATCCTACCATGTATAGTGACTGAAATCTGAACTCGTCCAAAATCTTGAATGTAAATCAATCAAGCATAAAATATAGGTCAAAGTGACCTAATTTTGCCTGGATGCTGACCTACCATCAAAGTTGCATACATATGCAAGGTTACATGATCCTACCATGTATAGTGACTGAGATCTGAACTCCGACGTAAACTTGAATGTAAGTTGTTCAAGTGGAAAATGTAGGTCAAAGTGACCTAATTTTGCCTGAATCCTGACCTACCATCAGAGATGCATGCATATGCAAGGTTACATGATCCTACCATGTATAGTGACTGAGATCTGAACTCCGACGTAAACTTGAATGTAAGTCATTCAAGCGGAAAATATATGTCAAAGTGACCTAATTTTGCCTGGATCCTGACCTACCATCATAGATGCATGCATATGCAAGGTTACATGATCCTACCATGTATAGTGACTGAGATCTGAACTCCGACGTAAACTTGAATGTAAGTCGTTCAAGCGGAAAATATATGTCAAAGTGACCTAATTTTGTCTGGATGCTGACCTACCATCAGAGATGCATGCAAATGCAAGGTTACATGATCCTATAGTGACTGAAATCTGAACTCGTCCAAAATATAGTGACTGAGATCTGAACTCCGACGTAAACTTGAATGTAAGTTGTTCAAGCGGAAAATATAGGTCAAAGTGACATACTTTTGCCTGGATGCTGACCTACCATCAGAGATGCATGCATATGCAAGGTTACATGATCCTACCATGTATAGTGACTGAGATCTGAACTCGGACGTAAACTTGAATGTAAGTTGTTCAAGCGGAAAATATAGGTCAAAGTGACCTAATTTTGCCTGGATGCTGTTCTACCATCAGAGATGCATGCATATGCAAGGTTACATGATCATACCATGTATAGTGACTGAGATCAGAACTCGGACGTAAACTTGAATGTAAGTCATTCAAGCGGAAAATATAGGTCAAAGAGACCCAATTTTCTTGGAGGCTGTGAGATAGTCCAAGATGCATCTGTATACAAAGTTTGATGATCCTACCCTTCATAGCTACCAAGATATATACCTAAATGCGGACGCGGATGCGGACATCGGGGGGTACTCCAATAGTTCTCCTCAACTTCGTTGAGGCGAACAGCCCAAGATGCATCTGTATATAAAGTTTGATGATCCTACCCTTCATAGTTACCAAGATATATACCTAAATGCGGACTCGGACATGGACGTAGACGCAGACGCCGGGGGTACTCCAATAGTCCTTCTCAACTTCGTTGAGGCGAACTTAAAATGCAACTGTATAAATTCCTTTCAAATTTTGTAAAGCAAATTGTGATGCTGTTTCATCAAACAATATTAAGTCTATTAATTCAAAATTGTGTATCTGCAATTTTACTTGTTGTGTGACTTACATATTTTTTTTCTGCTCATGCAGCATACTTAAGTCTGAGTGTAAATTGACAAAGAACTTGAAACAGGAACAATATATAACCAGAGGCTCCCAGGAGCCTGTATCGCTCACCTGGTTTTCAGTTGCCACAATCAAGGTAACAATGTAAGTTATACAGTTGATCTTCAGTTTCTCAAACTTTCGTACGTCCAACACCTCCAATATCTTGAACTGTTTTTAAAGTCTGATCATAATTTATTATATTTCTTCGTTGGGATTTTTCGATAAAAATTGTTCTTGCTAAGGACCACTTTCGACACGATTTGAAGTCGAAATGTAATTTTGAAAATGGCAGTCAACAAACAATTTTCAACATCGGTTTTGAAGTCGCAACATCAATATCTATTTGGAAATCAAATTTCTTTGAAATCGGACAATGTTGAACTTTCCCGCCTTTTT
>MJUU01057484.1:127574-138104 GCA_002080025.1 Modiolus philippinarum | reverse complement strand
GTAAATGATAAGAAACCATTGGACATAATATAATCATTATTAATATCATTATCATTATAATTATTTATATAAAATTCAATTTTCTTTACAACACAATTGCTGTCCTCTAGTTATATTTGGAGAGTACCCTGGTGTGCTATCCCAGTGAACTTTGTATAATGTCAAATATTCTTTTTTTAATAAAATATTTTGAATTAAATTGAATGTAATTTTTTTTTAATTTAAAGAGACAAAAAGAAACACTTACAAGATTGTTTGACAACACAAATAAATTCCTTGATGAATATCATTTTTTCAGCTATCTTGTTTTAAGTGTTGAATTCAACAGTAGTACTCAAAATTAAACAGAGCAATAATATCTCATGCTTAAGTAAAGGGTTTAGATTATAACATGTATAGACATATAAATCTAATTAGCTAATGGGATAATTAACACAGTATTGATGACAGTAAATGGCTTATGTAATTATGGACAGTTTAACTTAAAGATTAAGTTATTAGAGTGTATTAATTTGATTGTTTAATGCATGCTAAGTAACACCAGTCACTTCTAAATATGATACACAGCTTGTGTTTGTATACTACATGTGGAGACAAGAGATTGGATTATCATGTATCAATAAATTATTCCATATATAGTCATGAACATAAAACACATGGAAGTATTCTAATACATTTTGTTAGTACAAAATTCTAGTGATGAGAGAGTAGACTATACAATCTGTTCATAAAACAATCAAATCAAATTCTCAATTAGAAGACGCAAATCTACATTATGTCACAAAGACGATGTCAAAGTTTCATGAAAACCTATTCAGTGGTTCAAGAGGAGTAGCGGATAAGAGATGGGTACCCACTTGTAATGTACTGTCAAAGTCCATGTTTTGCTATGGGAAACCCCAAAAATCAATAATAATCAAATTATGAAATAGGAGGTGCACATCCATATTCTGTTACAAAGACTGTGTTAAAATTTCATGAAAATCTATTCAGTCGTTCAGGAGGAGTAGCGGATAAAGAGATGGGTACACCCTTGTAATGTATTGCAGAATTCATGTTTTGCTATGGGAAACCCCAAAAATCAATCAAATCAAAAGCTGAAAAAGAAGGTGCACATCTACATTATGTAACAAAGACTGTGTTTAAGTTTCATGAAAATCTATTTAGTGGTTCAGTAGGAGTAGCGGATAAGAGATGGGTACCCCCATGTGTACATGTAATGTAATGGCAAAGTCCATGTTTGGCTATGGGAAACCCCGAAAATCAATCAAATCAAATTCTGAAATAGGAGGTGCACATCTACATTATGTCACAAAGACTGCTTTAAAGTTTCATGAAAATCTATTCAGTTGTTCAGGAGGAGTAGCAGATAAGAGCTGGGTACCCCCATGTTTACATGTAATGTAATGGCGAAGTCCATTTTTGGCAATGGGAAACCCAAAAAATCAATCAAATCAAATTCTGAAATAGGAGGTGCACATCTACATTATGTCACAAGGACTGTGTTAAAGTTTCATGAAAATCTATTCAGTGGTTCAGGAGGAGTAGCGGATAAGAGATGGGTACCCCCATGTGTACATGTAATGTAATGGCAAAGTCCATTGTTTTGCTATGGGAAACCATCAAATCAAATTCTGAAATAGGAGGTGCACATCTACATTATGTCACAAAGACTGTGTTAAAGTTTCATGAAAATCTATTCAGTGGTTCAGGAGGAGTAGCGGATAAGAGATGGGTACTCCCATGTGTAACGGACGGACGGAAAGACGGATGGACGGACAGACACCCCCATCACTATATACACCCTACTTTTCAAGCAGGGGGTATAATAAATGAGGCCCTTTGATAGAACACAAGAATGGAATATAACAGAAATAATCTATATGCCTATAAAAAGTTCAGGAATTCAAAATTATTGTCACTTGTCTATGACCTTAACAGTCTACTTGTTCCTATTGTGTAACCAATTTAGCAATTTCATTTACCTATAGATATTATACAGTTGTTAAAGAGCAATACTTCCCCAGGCCATTACAGATTGATATACAATAGAATTGTTGGAAAATTCAAAAGGACCATCATTGTTTAGATTAGTTAACAATAGCAAGTCTCCAAAAATTTTTTACAATATATGTTGGTCTGTTAGTATTGCTCTTGAACAACTTTATAACATCTATACGTAAATGAAATTGCTAAATTGGTTACACAATAGGAACAAGTAGACCATTAAGGTCATAGACAATGGACAATAAAATACTAGGAAAATATCACAAAATCTTGAAATTTTCGACAAAAAAATTGCAAATTCAAGATATATGCAGAAAAATAGGTCATACACATAAATATACCATTAAAAAATTTTTCAACACCTACCGTTTTCCAGATAATATTGAAAATTTTTATTATTTTTCCAAATGAAGAAAACCTTGCTTGAATGTTTACCAGAAAAAAATTATACAATTTTTGGGAGATTCCAATACACTGTACAAGTTTTACTTAGTCATGGAGTTTATCAGTGAAGTAACTAATTCTAGTAATCAAGTTTTTTCAATAATAACTTATCTAACTTATCAAATGTTAATTTCTTTCCAACGGCCATTTAACTTTATTCATAAATTTCTTTTTTGATATAGATTTTTCATAGACAAACAAATGTTTTTCCCTTATGGATTGGAATCTTTATTGTATAATGAATGTACAGCTACCATACAGATTACACCCTGGGGAAATTAAATCTGAATTACATGTATCTTTGATACTGTTCATCAAAATCAGTAAGAAAGACTATCAATCCAGCTTAATAAATGTGTAATAATAGACTGAACTTTGACAATTAGATGTGAATAGTTAAAATATGAAAAAGACTTTTATCAACAGAGTTATTTCCCTTGATTGACCAAATGACAAATGTCATTTGCTTGATAACTGGTACAAGTTAAAAAAATATATAAAAGAGGCAACCAATTTAAGTTGTTTTTGGTGATAGCTTATTTACTGTTTAACACATTTACAACAAGATATTCAACTTTGCATCAAATTAATAATATTTCAACACAGACTTATCATGCCCTTTTTCTATAATAATTTGTTGAAAACCAGGTAATCCAAATGTAATACAAATGTAATATACTTACAGGGTAAGGAGTAGGTGAATATCCCAAATTGTCAACTGCATGTAGGTAATTTCTGTGAGGGCTTTAATTGTTTTATTAAATAAACATTAAAATATTATTACATTTTTTTTTTAATTTAAAAAAAAAAGAAAAAAATAGTCGTAATATTTAAAATTTCAAATGTTGTTCATCAGTGGCTTCTTTACAGAACATTGTAAATCAACAGGTTAAAGGCGATTTTCATATTTACAGAGAGCAAGCAATTTTAAAAAGTTCTTTACTGACATGTGACTTTCTGGTTGCAGTGTTA
This sequence comes from Modiolus philippinarum, assembly GCA_002080025.1. Taxonomy (NCBI): domain Eukaryota; kingdom Metazoa; phylum Mollusca; class Bivalvia; order Mytilida; family Modiolidae; genus Modiolus; species Modiolus philippinarum. Next base: position 134,681 of record MJUU01057484.1, on the reverse strand, counting down.
TTCTGATTGGGGGAAAGAAAGAATAAAATTTTGGGTTTTTTTTCTTATAAAACTATAACTATTTTTTCTTTAGTAAATACTTGAATGTAATTTTTTTTCTGACAAAAATCAAAAGAAGCATTTATCACAGCTGAAACCAGTAGAATTTTTGACTTGGCAATTTACTCCCATTACATGCTGCAATGGAGCAGCAAACCAGTGTAACAGGCAGGTGAGTTACTTCCCTTTGCCAAACATTATAAATAATGAAGTGAAGTTTTAAAATAGGAACAAGAGTTGTCAGAAGACAACATAGCTCGGCGGGGATTAGAGTAAACACAAAGCACAATTAATTTGAAGGTTATACATTTTTGTGATAAATACTTTAAAAGCCACATGTCAAACAGGAACTCCCTATCACTAAAAGAATAACTTATATAAACAGGATTCATTTTTTTAAACTACCCCAGGGCAATGTCAAGGTCAAAATGTTTACAACTATGGTACTACCAGAAAACTCTCACCATAGGGAAGTCATGAATAAAATATAAACACCCTATATTTAAACAACTAACTTCTGGAAGCAAGGTTGAAGTTTTTTAAAAAATATTGCCCTAAGGACAAGATCAAGGTCAAAATGTCTAAAAATATGGTGCCATCAGAAAGCTATCATCATCATAGAATGAAATTGAACACCTAACCACTAAATGTCAACATTCTAGAAAACCGTTATATATTTTTTTTTTTAAAATTGCCCTCGGGGCAAGGTCAAGGTCATAATGTCTACAAATATGGCACCATTAGAAGCTCTCATCACAAAATACTAAATATGAACACCCTATCACTAAACAACCAAATTCTATAGCAAGGTTTAAGTTTTTCAACAAGAGTTGTCAGAAGACAACATAGCTCGCCGGGGATTCCAGTATCCTCAATGCACAATAAATTTGAAAGTAATAGAAAGCTCTCTTCACAAGAAAGTCACATACCAAATATGTAAACAATATCACTAAACAACTTAATTCTAGAAACAAGGTTAAAGGTTTTAAAAAATTGCCCCCAGGGCAAGGTCAAGGTCAAAATGTCTACAAATATGGTACCATTAGAAGCTCTCATCAAAAGATTGTCACATACCAAATATGATCTCCCTACCCTTAAAAAACTTAATTCTGAAAGCCAAGTTAAAGTTTTAAAAAAAAATTGCCCTCAGGGCAAGGTCAAGGTCAAAATGTTTACAAATATGGTACCACAAGAAAGCTCTCATCATAAGGAAGTTACATACCAAATATAAACACCTTAATGCTAAAAGCCTACCTTCTATAGGCAAGGTTAAAGTTTTTTAAAAATTGCCCTCGGGACAAGGTCAAGGTCAAAATGTCTACAAGTATGGTACCAGAAGACAGCTCTCATCATAAGGAAGTTACATACCAAATATAAACGCCCTACGAGTAAAAGCCTTCCTTCTATAGGCAAGGTTCAAGTTTCTTAAAAATTGCCCTCAGGGCAAGGTCAAGGTCAAAATGTCTAAAAGTATAGTACCAGAAGAAAGCTCTCATCACAAGGAAGTCACATACCAAATATCAACATCCTAGCTACTCAGGTCTCAATTCCACAAGCCAGATAAAAGTTTTGCTGATGCCGACGACGTCGACGCCGACACCAGGGGTATGAAAATAGCTCTCCGGACATTCGTCCTGGCGAGCTAAAAATTGCCCCTAGGGAAAGGTCAAGGTCAAAATGTCTACAAATATGGTGTCATCAAAAAGCTCTCAACATAAGGAAGTCACATATCAAATATGAATACAATAACACTAAAAGCCTATCTTCTAGAGGCAAGGTTAAAGTTTTTAAAAAATTGCCCTCAGGGAAAGGTCAAGGTCAAAATGTCTACAAATATGGTACCATTAGAATGCTCTCATCATAAGGAAGTCACAGAACAAATATGAACACTCTACCACTAAAAACCTGCCTTCTACAGGCAAGGTTAAAGTTTTTTAAAAATTGCCCTAAGGGCAAGGTCATGGTCAAAATGTCTACAAATAAGGTACCACAAGAACGCTCTCATTACAAGGAAGCAGTGCTTTTTCTCACCTTTTTGGGACTGGGTCCGGGTCCCTTCGAATTGGGAAAATAAACGCGAAACTTTCTCCATTAGGGAAAAAAAAATGCATTATCTAAAATATTTAATGGACTTTAATAAACCTGTTACCATTATTCTTAAATCTTTTCTTTAGAAAGAGAGTGGTGCAGGCTCCTGGGTACAGGGTTACTTTCATGAACATTTGGGTCTTTAGATTCAGAGAGACATTAAAGTTTATCTCTGGAGGTCACTATTTTTGGTGTTTCTTGAAAAAATCTATTAAATGCAACTTGAAAGCCAAATCATTTCCTGTATCTATGCAAGATAGATAACTGGCCGTGTACATGAAATGACATTTTATTTCTCGTACATCGGTCCATTGTGAGAACGTTAATACTGTCAATTCTTGCCTTTCTCGAACTTCGCAGTGTCTATAGTCGGTTTTTATATTTATAATTATTGTCTGTTTACTCCCCGAACCAAAAGGTAGTCTAAAGACATGTCTTAGTTCGCTGATTTAGTTTCCTATGTCATGATTGTTTTGAAACATTTGATCTTGACCTTAAAACAAGACCGGATACTAACTGCAAAATTAACGATGTTTGATTGGTCAGAAAAAATATCTCTATGATTATAGCTATATTTTGCATAGGGAAAATACACAGAATGCACAGGAACTCGAGAGTAAGTAATTCACACGGGTTGAACATAAAAATGCCAATTTCAGGTATTTACTTTTCTTAAATCTATATAAAATCCGTTGCACTGCAGGATTGGGAAAATTGTACATTATTTTGGGAAAAAATAAGTCATTTTCGCATTGGGACACAAAAAAAACACTGGGAAGCAACATACTAAATATCAACATCCCATCTCTTAAGGTTTCAATTTCACAAGCAAGGTTAAAGTTTTTGCTGATGACGCCGACTACGCCGACGCCGACGCCGGGGGTATGACAACAGCTCTCCGGACATTCGTCCCGGTGAGCTAAAAAGGACTAAATCCATAAAAATTGTTATTTTCTCAGGTAAGTGTTATTTTAAAGAATTGGTAACTTTCCTTGTTCATTCAAATGTGAAAAATAGACATTGTAACAATCTGGATTTAAAAGGATTAATTACAGTTCCTAATAAACTGCTGCGCCAAAAGCGCCGGATACGCCATTCCACAGTCAACTCAAACTTTATGGCATTATCTGACCACAACAAAATTTGATTAAAAAAATCAAACAGAATATGTGCCTTACTTAAATATTTAACAAATATCAAAATGATATGTAAAGTTAATGCATAGAAAGGTGCAAAAAAAATTTTTTTAAAATAAACTAGAGGCTCAGAGACTGAGCCTGTATCGCTCACCTGGCAAAATGCTTCTAAGCCATACATGACTAAAAAAGATGTTTCCTTACCAATGGGGTCAAATGTTTAGCCATGTTCTTCATTAGCACCCATGTTTTTTGTCTGATCCTATTGGAATGAATAATTTTTGCAAAGGACTTTCTATACATTTCAGAGATGATGATTATAAGGATGGTTATCTCATTCCTGGCTCCAATGTTAAACTATGTTCTGCACTGGAGGCCATCTTTTTTGTCAGATCCAAGTACCTTCCATACATCCTTACTGTAAAGATTGGTTGAATTTGCTTCAGTAGCACCAGAGGAGATAGCAAATAGATGTATTTCCCTTAGGGTCCTATGTTAGACTATGTTCTGCGCTGGCAACCATGTTTTTAAATGAATCGGAAAAATTTCGGCAATCTCCCTGAAAGACCTTCCATACATCATTCCTGTAGAGTTTGGTTCAATTTGCTTCAGTAGCTTCAGAGGAGATAGCAAATATATGCTTTTTCCCATAGGGTCACATGTTAAACTATGTTCTGCGCTGGCGGCCATGTTTTTTCACAGATCAAAAAAATTTCGGCAAACTAAGAAAAGGACCTTCCATACATCATTCCTGTAAAGTTTGGTTCAATTTGCTTCAGTAGCTCAGAGGAGATAGTCAATACTTTGCTTTTCCCATAGGGTTCCATGTCAAAGTATGTTCTGCGCTGGCGGCCATGTTTTTTCGCGGATCAAAAAAATTTCGGCAAACTAAGTTAAGGACCTTCCATACATCATTTCTGTAAAGTTTGCTTCCATTTGCTTCAGTAGCTTCAGAGGAGATAGCAAATAAATGCTTTTCCGATAGGGTCCCATGTTAAACTATGTTCTGCGCTGGAGGCCATGTTTTTTCACGGATTGAAAAAATTTTGGAAAACTAAGTAAAGGACCTTCCAAACATCATTCCTGTAAAGTTTGGTTCCATTTCCTTCAGTAACTTCAGAGGAGAAAGCAAATATTAGCTTTTCCCATAGGGTCTATGTTAAACTATGTTCTGCGCTGGCAGCCATGTTTTTTTACGGATCGAAAAAATTTCGGCAAACTAAGTAAAGGACCTTCCATACATCATTCCTGTAAAGTTTGGTTCCATTTGCTTCAGTAACTTCAGTGGAGATAGCAAATATTTGCTTTTCCCATATGGTCCCATGTTAAACTATGTTCTGCGCTGGCGGCCATGTTTTTTCACGGATCAAATAAATTTCGGCAAACTAAGTAACGGACCTTCCATACAGCATCCCTGTTAAAGTTTGGTTCAATTTGCTTCAGTAGCTTCAGAGGAGATAGCAAATATATGCTTTTCCCATAGGGTCCCATGTTAAACTATGTTCTGCGCTGCGGCCATGTTCTTTCATGGACTGAAAAAAAATTTCGGCAAACTAAGTAAAGGACCTTCCATACATCATTCCTGTAAAGTTTTATTCAATATGCTTCAGTAACTCAGAGGAGATAGTCAATACTATGCCTTTCCCATAAGGTTCCATGTCAAAGTATGTTCTGCGCTGGAGGCTATGTTTTTTCGTGGATCGAAAAAAAATTCGGCAAACTAAGTAAAGGACCTTCCATACATCATTCCTGTAAAGTTTGGTTCCATTTGCTTCAGTAGCTTCAGAGGAGATAGCAAATATTTGCTTTTCCCATAGGGTCCCATGTTAAACTATGTTCTGCGCTGGCGGCCATGTTTTTTTACGGATTGAAAAAATTTCGTCAAACTGAGTAAAGGACCTTCCATACATCATTCCTGTAAAGTTTGGTTCCATTTGCTTCAGTAACTTCAGTGGAGATAGCAAATATTTGCTTTTTCCATTTGGTCCCATGTTAAACTATGTTCTGCGCTGGAGGCCATGTTTTTTCGCGGATCGAAAAAAATTTCTGCAAACTAAGTAAAGGACCTTCCATACAACATTACTGTAAAGTTTGGTTCAATTTGCTTCAGTAGCTTCAGAGGAGATAGCAAATATTAGCTTTTCCCATAGGGTCTATGTTAAACTATGTTCTGCGCTGGCGGCCATGTTTTTTCACGGATTGAAAAAATTCTGGCAAACTAAGTAAAGGACCTTCCATACATTATTCCTGTAAAGTTTGGTTCAATTTGCTTCAGTAACTTCAGAGGAGATAGCAAATATTTGCTTTTCCCATAGGGTCCCACGTTAAAGTATGTTCTGCACTGGCAGCCATGTTTTTTCACGGAGCGATAAAATTTTGGCAAACTATGTAAAAACCCTTCCATACAGCATTCCTGTAAAGTTTGGTTCCATTTCCTTCAGTAACTTCAGAGGAGATAGCAAATATTTGCTTTTCCCATAGGGTCCCAAGTTAAACTATGTTCTGCGCTGGCGGCCATGTTTTTTCACAGATTGAAAAAATTTCGGCAAACTAAGTAAAGGACCTTCAATACATCATTCCTGTAAAGTTTGGTTCCATTTGCTTCAATAACTTCAGAGGAGATAGCAAATATTTGCTTTTCCCCTAGGGTCCTATGTTAAACTATGTTCTGCGCTGGCAGGCATGTTTTCTCACGGATCGAAAAAATTTCCGCAAACTAAGTAAAAGACCTTCCATACATCATTCCTGTAATGTTTGGTTCCATTTGCTTCAGTAACTTCAGAGGAGATAGCAAATATTTGCTTTGCCGATAGGGTCCCATGTTAAACTATGTTCTGCGCAGGCAGCCATGTTTTTTTACAGATCAAAAAAATTTCGTCAAACTGAGTAAAGGACCTTCCATACATCATTCCTGTAAAGTTTGGTTCCATTTGCTTCAGTAAATTCAGTGGAGATAGCAAATATTTGCTTTTTCCATTTGGTCCCATGTTAAATGAAACGCAGCAGTCAGAGACTGCACATCCCCCTGCTCCCAGCAAAGTCGAAATGCACGAATTTTTGTGAACGCATGTATCATTGACAATCAGACCTTGACCGTTATCACAAGCTTACAGTGAATGTTGATGTATTTATTTGTGCTAACCTGGTAAATTAAGAAATATTTCCTTCAAGTTTGAATCACTGAAGCTATCTTAATACTATAAATCAATATACATGGAATATAAATGTACAAATATTAATAATTATTATTGAATGATTATATCTTCTGCGAAATAAACTCTGCTTCAATAAACTCTGCTTAGCTGAAACCATCAGTGAACCACAAACATAAAATTAATATGTATGTATGTATGTGGGGCCGACCCCCGGGGATGACCACTAAACTTGTTTTGTCATGCCCACTAAGAATATATATGGTTTAGGGGTGGGGATCTCAACTGTTTTTTAGATAAATTATAATTTTCAAAATGAGGGAGGGGGGTGGGGCCGACCCCTGGGGTGGCCATTGAATTTCTCTTGTCATGCCCATTAGGAATATATATGGTTTAGGGGTGGGGATCTCAACTGTTTTTGGGATAAATTATTATTTTCAAAATGAGGGGGGTGGGGCCGACCCCCGGGGTGGCCATTGAATTTCTCTTGTCATGCCCATTAAGAATATATATGGTTTAGGGCTGGGGATCTCAACTGTTTTTGAGATAAATTATTATTTTCAAAATGAGGGGGGTGGGGCCGACCCCCGGGGTGGCCATTGAATTTCTCTTGTCATGCCCATTAAGAATATATATGGTTTAGGGGTGGGGATCTCAACTGTTTTTGAGATAACTTGTAATTTTCTAAATGA
>MJUU01057484.1:96629-110971 GCA_002080025.1 Modiolus philippinarum | reverse complement strand
CCTTGCTACAAAGTTTCATGAAATTCTGTCAAATGGTTACAGTAATACAGATTAGCTGCTCTTACAAGCATATGGTAACTAGAGCATGTCGAAACTGGCATTGTCGGAAGGGCCCCGCAATTTCGATCCTGAAACTCTGGGCAAAAGTAAAAATAAGATGTAAAACAAAATATGTGTTGCGAAACAGCTCTAAAGGCCAATAACAAAATAACGAGATACATGAGTATGTGAGCTGTTAAAAGGGGTGAATTTATAATCTAAAATATGACCTACAGCACAAAAAAACATGGCAAAATAAAAGGATAGAAACAATAAAAAAAAAATTAGATGAGTGTGGATTCAAATTCTGTTTGACACACTAATGTGTTGATACAGTAATTTGCTGGATACAGTGATTTCTTGAAGTTTTACCAAACTATATCATATCTTAGCTTTAGACTAAATATCAAGTCATTTAAAGTTCAAAATCAAAGTATCAGCAAAACAGAAAGTATTCAGTGACAAACCTATAAGTCACTCAAACAATACAAATCATCATTTCCAAGCTTCACACCAAATTTCAAACCATTCCCTATTGTACAAGCAAAGAAATCTGTGACAAAAATTTTGTTGAAAGTAAAAAATCAAAGTATCGGCAAACATGAAGTGGAGGACTGACAACGTTGAAAATTGCTTACACAATACAACTCATTATTATCAAGCTTTAGACCAAATTTCAAATCATTCCCTACAGTATAAGCCAAGAAATCTATGACGAAAAATTTGTTTAAAGTAGAGAAATCAAAGTATCGGCAAACAGGAAGTAGAAGTCCGACAAACTTGAAAATCGCTTATACAATACACCTCATCATTTCCAAGCTTCAGACAAAATTTCAAATCCTTCCCACTTATATAAGCCAAGAAATCTTTGACGAAAATTTCATTCAGAGAAAAAAACCAAAGTATCGGCAAACAGGAAGTGGATACCCGACAAACTTGAAAATTGCTTACACGATACAAGTCATCATTTCCAAGCTCAAGACCAAATTTCAAATCATTCCCTATTGTAGAAGCCAAGAAATCTGTGACAAAAAATTTTTTATTGTAAAAAAAATCAAAGTATCGGCAAACATGCAGGAAGTGGAAGTCCAACAAACTTGAAAACTCCTTACACAATACAACTCATCATTTCCAAGCTTCAGACCAAATTTCAAATCATTCCCATTTATACAAGCCAAGAAATCTTTGACGAAAAAAAATTGTTGACGGACGGACAGACAGACAGACAGACAGATGGATGGACGGACAAAGTGAAAACTATAGGGCACCCGCATCTCAATGTGGGCCCTAATAACATCTATTTATTTATTTCCAAGTACAAAAGGGCATAACTCCTAGATAAATTGCACTATTAAAAATCCCCGATAATATGCACATTTACATATGATTTCTTTGCTACATACAAAGTTTCATGAAATTCTGTTGAACGGTTACAGAAGAGTTGTGCTTACAGGCATATGGTCAGAACACCTATAAATTTCTAAGTTCAAAGGGGCATAACTCCTGAAAAAATTGTATGATGAAAAATCCCCGTCAATATGCACATCTGCATATGATGTCCTTCCTACATACAAAGTTTCATGAAATTCTGTTGAACGGTTACATAGGAGTTGTGCTTAAAAAATCTGGCAGCCGCCTGCCCGCCAAACCGCCGTACATCACCATTTCAATAACCGGATTTCCCAACAGGAAAAACCAAGTTAAAAATCCAAGCTACCATTAAGGAGGACATGCAATGACAAGATGCATCCCCCCTTATATCCAGAAAATATTCACAGCTGATCATGAATTATCTGTCCTTCAAAATCTCAAGCAGCAATTATATTACTTCATTCACATTTCAACTGTGTAACATTTCATCCAAATCAAAATGGTAGGTGCGATATGCCCTACTCTTCAGCTGTGGGTTCAATTAGATGTACATGCTTTACACATTTAAAAATTCAAACAGCTTTTTCAGAGGATATGCATTGACAAGGTTCCTCAACATTTTTTCTAGAAAATATTCAAAGACAAATAATCTCCCCTGCAAAATTTTGAGCAGCAACCATATCATTGGATGCACATCTTCAAGTAGTATACTGCAAATGTACTACATTTCATTAAAATAGAAGTAGCTGTTTAGGGAGGACAAGGTACATGGACTGACAGACAGACAGACAGAGTGATTGTTATATATCCCCAAACTTTGTTTTGTGTGGTTAAAATCTTGTTTGAAATCAATGGAAAACTAAGGACGCTGTGGGCTTATGGGTCAAAAGTCTTTGCTGCATGTAGAAGAGTTGCATAAAAGTCTATGAATCTTCAAAGTTCATATATGAATCTAAGGCATACAAAATACTTATAACTGCAGATGATGTATACCATTGTTTTCCATGTTTTACTCTGTTGCAAAAAGGATGTAAAATGTACAAAAACAGAAATACACAATTGATTGGACTATAAGAAAGGTATGTGAAAAACAACAATTGAATTAGAAAATGTTTTAAGAAAAATTCCATTTAGTGCAGTCAACACTCTAGGCAAACAAGAAGTGGTTATGACATAATCTTAAAATCCATACACACTAAAGATTTGATCTTTGTAAATCATATGTGTTTTTGTTTTTGTTTTTTTCAGTCTTTGTTTGGGTTTATGCAGTGTTTGTTAAAGTTCAATTTTTGATTATTAAGAATCTGGTTTACACAAGTTTGTTTGTTTTCTACTCTTTGAACTATCCTTCATCTGATCCAAAAGTTAGCTATACAGACAGAATTGTTCCATAAACAAGGAGAAATTTCCTGGTGCCTTACTACTTATATGTATGTAGTGACATCTTCAGTTTTTAATTGAACCTGTTGATGTAATTTCACTGATTATGAGACCAAAGTTCTTGAAATATACATCCAATTACATTGCAATTAAATTCATAGTACATGTACAACCTTGATCAGTGCCCTGTGATTGTTTATGTGTTGATTAAGAAATAATTCATGGCAGGTATATGGTTATTGGAAATTTAACCATGGACTGGGCCTTTATATTCAAATTTAACCCAGAGCGTTAGCAATGTCAGGAAGGAAAAGCTGTCAAATGACTGTTAATAGAGCCCAAAAATCAAAACCACTGTTCATTTATCAATTTTTCAAATGAGATCTGAATGTTTTGTGTCAATCTACTTAAATTCTATCAGTTTCAAAAAATTTGGCAACTAATCAATTATCAAATAAAATAACTTTATCTCAGATTTTTTATTGACAACACATAACATGTTATATATAATGATTGAAACAGACAAACAAATACAAAATAGGATTATATATAAAAACAGATACCAGCTCTAAATTCTCTATCTAAAACTAAGAATGTACAAAAAAATTTATAAAAATAATGTGTCAAAGTTTAAAACATATCTCATCAATAAAACCAGGGTATCCATGCTTACCTGGTTAATGTTTCCCTTCTTATTAGACCATTGTAGCACCAGGGTATCCATGCTTACCTGGTTAATGTTTTACCTTCTTATTAGACCATTGTAGCTTTGAAAACTTTTTTAAAATTTGGACCTTTTTTAAAACCCACTTGACAGCGGTTACCCTTATTTAAAGGGAACAGATGACTGCATATAGCCCCTGTAAGTTATGAAAAAAAAACATAGATCACAGAGACTAGTAACTAATTGAAGTTGTTTACATCACCTGAGTATTCTCACTACCATGATGCAACAAAAATACATTTGGAACTCTGTAATTTTCATTAAATTCATATGTAAAGGCACAATGTTCTGATGTCAATGTTGTTGTTTTAATAATTATTTACCTGATTTTTCACTCAATATCCATGGCAATTTGTTGAAAAATTGAATTTTAAGTTATGTTTTCCTTTTAGTTTTTATTAAAATTACAGGAGTTGGTAACTCAATTAACCAAACTCCTCTAATAAAACACATATTATAACAGATTTTCTAGGATTTACTGGGAGTTTCCTATCTCTGTGCCTTTGACAAACTTTTATTTTAATTTAGACCCCTTCCAGAGCCTTCAATCATTTGGACAACTTTCAAGACTTTTTGAAAAATAAATTTGGGCAGGGATTCACCTATTCACCTTATAACAAGGGTAAAGACAATAGCCAATGAAAATTGCCTGTGACAAAAAAAAACTTTTAATTTGAACCATCTTTCAGTTCCCCTTCTTTGTCAGACCCTGTACCTTTATCTGTATAATGAATGTTGTCAACATCAATAAATGAAAACATCAGTAACAATGAATGTTGCATTGTTTGTTTCTTAAAACTTCAGATTTCCACCACTTTCTGTGGCATTTAAAACCACTAAATCAATGTTGCAACAGTTCAATACTTCCTGAGATCTTGAAAAAATTAAAATGTACTAGGGTCCCCAAATGTGTGTCTTAAATGTATGTCTTAACCATTAAAGGAAAAAATTCAATATTGGTTAGTCATCACTCTTTGTATACAAATTACCAACTAGAATTTTATAATAGATAACTCAAGATATGCTATGGCATCTTGGATTTATGATCAGCACTCAAGTAGTGAATTTTGGTTACGATAATAATCTAACAATTTCTGTTATAAATTATCTTGATCTATGAAAATTTTTTAAAGATGAAACAGTTTCCAATTTTTTCCCATAAGATTCAAAGTTAAGGTAGTTAAGAAATGGTGACCATCTTGAAATTTAGACTGGTACCTAAATCACCATATTGGCCGAGGACCATTCAATGATCATTCCTACCACAATCAATTCATTAGATGTAACAGTTTCTAAAGATAAGATGTTTAAACATTGGCCAATGACAAGACATTGAAAGTTCTGGCAGCCATATTTGATTTTCGATCAGCACCAAAATCACAAACTTAACATTCTCATGCTGGTCAACAACTTTGCTAAGTTTGGTTTCTTTTGGTCCATTTCAGAGAAGAAGAAAGTTTAACCCCGCCAACAATGGACTCATAGTGATGGCTATAGCTCACAGGGTCCAATGGAACAAGAGAACTAAAAAGAATCAGATCAACATTTAACATTTGGATGACAAAAAATCAACAAAGGGCTACGCCGAGCGCAGCATGATACGACCGCAGCATGTTGAATACTGAAATTTGAACAAGTGTAATTCAAAATGAACGAGGACACAGTAAAGAGCTTGATACAGTAATTAAATGGACCAAATAAAGAGATTGAATCTGTTGCAATTTTGGCAACTTTGGCCCCTTTAGCTCAGAAACGGTAAAAGCTATGCCAAACTTGTTGGCATACTACTGAAAGCTTATATCAAGAAAAAATTGATCGAAATCCGATGAATAATAAAGATTACAAATATTTCGAAAAATTACAGTTTTGGCCCCTTTGACTCCTTGTAGCTCGAAAACGATAATAGCTATGCAAAATCCACTGACATACTTCCGACAGCTTATATCAGGAGGAATTTAAAGAAAAAAAATCCCATCAAAATCTGATGAAAAATAAAGATTTCACATATTTCGAAAATTTGCAATTTTGGCCCCTTTGACCCCTTGTAGCTCGGAAACAGTAAGAGCTACGAAAAATCCATTGCCATACTACTGAAAGCTTATATCAAGAGGAATCCAAAGAAAAAAATTCCATCGAAATCCAATGAAAAAAAAAATTTATGTAATCTGCATGTTTGCAATTTTTGCCCTGTTTGGCCCCTCATAACTCGGAAAGGAAACAAATTATCAAAAATCTGATGGTGCAGTGCCTATTTATTTTTCATAAGGAATCCATTGCAAAAAACCGTATCAAAATCAGACTATTTCGCTGAACTTGATTACTCTTTTATTTAGGGGCCAACTCCGACCTACCGTTGGGTGTGGGGTTTCCTCACCGTTCATTGAAGATCTTATGGTGGCTTTGAGTTGTTATTGCTCCCCTTAGGGTCGTTGTCTCTTTGACATTTTCCCTTCTTTTTCTTAATATAAAAAAATAAAATTTTTAAAATTCTCCCCTTATGGACCCCAATTACCTCATGAACGGTACATGCGACGTGAAATCCTTTGACATACTACTGATTGGAAATTACCTCAGGAGCACACTGAAAGAAACCCCATCAAAATCCAATTATTAATAAAAATTCTACAGCTAAATGGGTGAAAACACCCAATTTTGCCCTTTTTGGCCCCTATTTTAAAAACGGGAGGGGCCATAATAACCAAAACTGATCCACACCTTTCTTTTGTGCCAAGGAACATTGTGTTAAAATTTCATAAGGATTGATCAACTTAAACTTGAGTTATTGGCCAAAACTTAAAAGTGTCTACAAACAACGATGCCGCCAACGCCGACGACGACAGCGCCATACCATTATACGACCACAAAATTTTTTGCGGTCATATAAAAATTATGTGAGCTGCAATGGAGCAAATAACACCTGAAAGCCGTAAAATAGAAAAATCAAATATGCCAAATACAGAGCTTTGAGTGTTTAAGATGCACACCTGTTTCTTCACTTTAGATATTGTTATTTTCAATGGAGTGTAAATTTTATGCATATGTTTTAATGGTAATAAGTAATAAAGCAAATTCTATTGTTGAAATTGCACTATTGTTTTGAAAGAAACACTGATGTAAATGGCAAAATAAAAGTGAAAAATGCTTCTAAAAATATTCAACTGCCTTTGCACTACTAACTAGAGATTTACCATACTTCTGCAACCAATGTGTAGTGAAACATTGAGCACCATGCATGAATATGATATTTGTAATGACAATGTTTTAGATATTTACAATATTTACACAATGATGAAATTCATGACAGAGAATGCATGTATGTAACTCTATCTACATATGTTTTCTTGAAATTTTCCGTTCTACTGACACTGTCTCCCACTCTTTCAATATATCTTCCAACCATTTAGATTGTTCATTGCAAAATAAATTGTTACTTCAAAAATCAAGTGATTCATTGCTAGTTTTTCACATTATATTTTTGAAAATAATCATGCAATGGAAATAATCTCTTTTTGTTTAATATGCTGTAGCAAGATTTGGAATGTGTATCTAAAACAACTGCTATAAATCGATAATCATGTTTTCAACCTGACATATATTTCCCACTTTCATTATCTTGCAGCCAGCTACTAGATGAAATAAGAATGGAACTGGTAAAACCCATAGATAATCTTTAAATGAAAATGAAACAAAGTAACTGATATGTGTGCTGCCTTTCTAATTCACTCATGGTGTAATTTATATATAATATGTTTTCCAATTAGGATCATCTTCTTTCCTGTTCCAGTCGATTGGCTCACTCTTTACCGCTGGGTTGTCTGCCCCTGAAACAGACATAAAGAAATGGCATTACCTAACTTTCTACTGATTATTTTCTAAAATACATGCTATCAAAAAATGGTTGATTAAGCCATTAATTCAAATTTTTTCACAAAAGTACTGATTAAAAAAATGTCTTGATGAAACATTACAACATCAAACATTGAACAGATAATTTTCCATTAGAAATGTTTTTATTGTTGACGTAATGCCAAAACTTTATGTTGTTTCCTAGCATTCAACAAACTATAACCAGAGGCTCCCAGGAGCCTGTATTGCTCACCTGGCTTTCATTTGCCACAATGGAACACCACCAATATCTTGAACTGTATCTAAAGTCTGATAATGTTTTACTTTATTTCTTTGTCAGGCTTTTTGGACAAAAAACATTCTTACTAAGGACCACTTTTGACACCAGTTTTGAAGTTGAGACATCATTTTGTAAATGGCGGTAAACGACAATTTTTAAAACCATATTTCTAAATTAAAACATCAATATCTTTTTGGAAACCAAATTTCATTTAAATTGGACAGTGTTGAATTTTCCTGTTTTTTTTGCAGCCATTTGAAAATGGCAGTCAACGAACAATTTTTAACATGGGTTTTGAAGTTGTGACATCAATACCTATTTGGAAACCAAGTTTAATTGAAACCAGACAATATTGAATTTTCCCGCCTTTTTTGAACAATTTTCAACACAAGTTTTGATGCTATTTGGAAACCAAAT
Source organism: Modiolus philippinarum (assembly GCA_002080025.1). Taxonomy (NCBI): domain Eukaryota; kingdom Metazoa; phylum Mollusca; class Bivalvia; order Mytilida; family Modiolidae; genus Modiolus; species Modiolus philippinarum. Next base: position 102,914 of record MJUU01057484.1, on the reverse strand, counting down.
TTTATTGAAATTAGACAATGTTGAATTTTCCTGCCTTTTTTCCCCCGCCTTTTTTGGGGCCATTTTGAAAATGGCAGTCAACGAACAATTTTTGACATCAGTTTTGAAGTTGCAACATCAATACCTATTTGGAAACCAAATATCATTGAAATCGGACAATATTGATTTTTCCTGCCTTTTTTGGTGGCCATCTTAAAAATGACGTTCAACGAACAATTTTCAACACCAATTGTCAAGTCTCCACAGCATGGCAAACATCTTATAAATTTACACTAACCATCATCTTCTATAGTCTTGGCACAGAAATAAAAGACAAATAAAGGGCTACGCAGAGCACAGCATGATACGACCGCAGCATGTCGACCACTGAAATTTGAACAAGTGTAAACTAAAATTAATGTGGACACAGTAATTTGCTGGACACAATAAGGACCTTGTCACATAAATTAACTGGACACAAACTAGTGAAAATAAAAACTAGAGCTGTCGCCGGATGGCAGCCAGTTATACCATCCGCTAATTGAACCCTGAATCAATATGGCAAGTGTAAATTTAAGTGTGTGTGGACACAATACAGTCGTGGACACTGAATAAATGTGGACACAATAATATACCTAACCCTTTCTCCAGAAAATATTCAAAGATGAAATATTTCCCCAACAAAATTTTGGGCAGCAACCATATACCTTCATGCACATCTTCAGGTGGTGTACTGCAACAGTGTAACATTTCATCAAAATCCATGCAGTCGTTTAGGAGAACATGCACTGACAAGGTTTGTTCCCCCCTTTTTCCAGAAAATATTCAAAGTCAAATTATCTCCCCTTTAAAATTTTGGACAGGAACCATATAACTTAATGCACATCTTCAGGTGGTGTACTACAACTTTGTAATATTTCATCAAAATCCAAGCAGCCGTTTAGGAGAACATGCGCTGACAAGGTTCATCCTCCTTTTTGCCAGATAATATTCAAAGATGAATTATCTCCCCTTCAAAATTTCAGACAGCAACCATATCACTTCATGCACATCTTCAGATGGTATACTTTAACTGTGTAATATTTCATCAAAATCCATGCACTGTTTAGGAGAACATGTGCTGACAAGGTACATGGACGGACGGACGGACAGACAGGGTGATTCCTATATACCCCCCAAACTTTGTTTGCGGGGGGTATAATTAGCTCTTTTAATCCCTTATTACTAGGATATTGTAAGAGCTAAGAAATTCTGTTGACTGCCATCAAGAGAAATCCAAAGAAAAAACTCAGGTTGAAATCCAATGAAAAATAAAGATTTCACATATTTTGAAGTATTGCAATTTGGCCCCTTTGACCCATTATAGCTTGGAAACCAAAGAGCAACGCAAAATATACTGCCATATCACTGAAAGCTTAAAATGAGAACAATCCAAAGATAAAAATCCCATAAAAAACTTATGAAAAATAGACTTCACATATTTCTAATAATTGCAATTTTGACCCCTTTGACCCCTTACAGCTTGGAAACTGTAAGAGCTACATCAAATCTGTTGACATACTGCTGAAAGCTTACATTGAGTGGAATCCAAAGAAAAAAATCCCATCAAAATCTGATGTAAAATAAAGATTTTACATATTTCTGAAAATTGCAATTTTGGCCCTTTTGATCCCTAATAGCTAGGAAACGGTAAGAGCTACGCCAAATTTGTCGACATTCTACTTAATGCCTACAATGAGAGGAATCTAAAGAAAAAAATCCCATTGAAATTGGATGAAAAATAATTATTTTAGGTAATCCGCATGTTTGCAATTTTTGCCCCATTGGGACCCTCATAGATTGGAAAAGGAACAAGTTATCAAAAATCTAATGGTGCAGCGCTTTGTTAAGTTTTCATAAGGAATCCACCGCAAAAAACTGCATCAAAATCGGACTAAAAATTAAAAAATTAAATTTTTGAAATTGGCCCCTTTTGGGCCCCATTTATCTCGTGAACGGTACGTGCCACGTGAAATCTGTTGGCATACTACTGATAGGAAATTTCCTCAGGAAGACACTGAAAGAAACCCCATCAAAATCCGATAAATAATAAAGGTTCTACAGTGAAATATGTTCAAACATCAAATTTGACCCTTTTTGGCCCCTTTTTTCAAAACGGGTGGGACCACAATGACCAAAACTAAGTCAAGCCTTCCTTTTGTGCCAAGGAACATTGTGTTAAAATTTCATAAGGATTGGTCAGCTGAAACTGAAGTTATTGACCAAAAACAAAAGTCTACAGACAACAACGACGACGCCTACAACAGCACCATAATATTATACAACTGCAAAAATTTTTGCGGTCGTATAAAAATATGAAAATTTTTAAAATTCTGTGAAAAAAGGGCAATAACTCCTACAAGGTTTTTTGATTTACTTCAAAATTTCAGGGTGGGTAGATCTTCATATGCTGAACATTTTTTACAATTAACACTTGAAATAAAAATTAAAAATGCAAAAAAATTGAAAATTTTACGGATAAACGGCTATAACTCTGAGATGAGTTTTCAGAATTTCTGATGAATTTTTACCCAATGTCAGATTTTTTTTATATCTGTAACGGTTTTCAAGTTATTGGCCAAAAACCACTATTTACCCCTATGTTCTACGTTCTCTTTTCAGCAATGGCGGCCATGTTGCTTGACCAGCTGACTAATCGAACACAATTTTGAGAAGCCATACTCTGGTGATGATTCAAGTCAATTTTGGTAACATTTGGCACAGCGGTTTCAGAGGAGAAGATTTTTTAAATTGATGACCAACAGACAATGAATGACAGACACCGGATGAAAAATAGTGGCAAAAGCTCATATGGCCTTTAAGGTCAGGTGAGCTAAAAATTACAACCCAATGCAACTTACCTTAGAATTAACTAAAGTTGAACCAGAAAAAAAAGTTTATAATAAAATAAGAAATATACCACATTAAAGATTTCATAAATGCTTTTACAATATTTTAGGAAATTAATTATTTAATTCTTTGGCTGTTCATTACAGCTGAGATACTACTGCCACTGCCATCCCCATGGAAAACATTTCTTGGAGGTCTTCTAATTTCACCAAAAAAGGGTTTTACTCTGTTTAAACAGAACCCTTTTAGGACTAAAGATTTTGTTCAGTTTAGACAGGTGTTCAGTTTATACAGGTTTAAAATATATGGAAGTCGGTAGAAAGTGTCATTACAACCTGTTTGGTTAAGACAGGTTTCCAGTTTAGTTAGAGTTTGGTTCAGATAGGTTTCACTCTATGTGTATTTGTTTGTTTGCATTTTGTTTGGAGGAACAAAGTAAAAGTGATCTGACAGTAAGCCAAACTTGTACCAACTCATTTGCTTTTAATACATGACAAACTTAAGAGATCTCAATTTTGGTATAATAACTGACTGGCTATATGAATGGCTTTTGACATCAGCCTAAGGCTTATACAATTTTAAAACATCATTATATATATTATCAATTATGGCTTGGCAGCAGAGGTAAATACCCATTTTTATCGTTAATTTGTATGAGTTTTCTTTGATATTGTGAGTCAAATATTTTTCAGTATTTGCTACTGCCCGAATACAAACAATTGTGAAACACTATCCACCGATAGCAACCATGTCTACAATACAAAATTAAGGCTAAAATTGCAATCACTAGAAATTAAGGTTAGGTAGACATTTGTGCTAAGCTCCATTAGATCTATTCAGATATAGAATATCAAGCCTCTTGCAATCGTAAAAAGAGAAGGGGCAGTCTGAAACGACAGCTAATCCCCTCGCCCGTTTATTGAAAGTTTGTCTAGTAATATAAGCACTCAAGGAAGTTGTACCATTCAAGGTCTGGCTTGTTACTTAAATCTGAGCCAGCCAGGCAAGAAATGTTGTGACCTTATTTCAATCGGGAGCCTCATACCTAAAGCATATATGCATCAACTGATGAAAGATTAATCTTCTGCAAGTTGTAGTATCTAAAATCCAGACTGTAACACAAACTTTATCCTAAGTCACTCATGTATGAAATGTAGGTCAAAGTGACCTAATGTTTATCTGGAGCTTCCTAACTTTATAAGATGCATCTACACATGAAATATTATTCCTCTACAAGTTGTCATATCCCAGATCTGGACTCTTACACAAAATTTTAACATTAGTCACTCATGCATGAAATGTAGGTCAAAGTGACCTAATTTTCATCTGGAGCTTCGTAACTTTACAAGACGCATCTACATACAAAATATTATTTCGCTATGTGTTGTAGTATCCCAGATCTAGACTCTTACAAAAACTTTAACCTAAGTCACTCATGCATGAAATGTAGGTCAAAGTGACTTAATTTTTACCTGGAGCTTTGTAACTTTCCAAGACGCATCTACATACAAAATATTATTCCTCTATGACTTGTAGTATCCCAGATCTGGACTCTAACAAAAACTGTAACCTGAGTCACTCATGCATGAAATGTAGGTCAAAGTGACCTAATTTTTATCTGGAGCTTTGTAACTTTCCATGACGCATCTACATACAAAATATTATTCCTCTACAAGTTGTAGTATCCCAGATCTGGACTCTTACAAAAACTTTAACCTGAGCCACTCATGAATGAAATGTAGATAAAAGTGACCTAATTTTTATCTCGAGTTTCGTAACTTTACAAGACGCATCTACATACAAAATATTATTCCTCTACAAGTTGTAGTATCCCAGATCTGGACTCTTACAAAAACTCTAACCTGAGTCACTCATGCATGAAATGTAGGTCAAATCCACCTATACTATATATCAACCTCAAGTACTCCTCAAGATGCATCCATGGACAAAACATTGTCCATCTACGACTTGTTATTCAAAAGATATATGGTCTTAAGTTTGAACGGACAGACAGACAGACGAACGAACGAACGGGTAAAACGCTATATCCCCTCCCCAACTTCGTTGGGCGAGGGGATAATTAACCAGCTAAAAGCAAAATCAAGATTTTGACCTTTTGACCTCTGTGACCTTGACCTTAATAAAATTTGCATAATGGTTTTCAGCTTTATATGATCAACATACAGGCCAAATATGAAGGTCCTATCACATCTGGTTGAAAAGATATAGGCACTATCACATCTGCTTGAAAAGATATAGGCAATGTTAAAGTTTTCAAATTTGCACTCAGTGACCTTGACCTTTGACCTGACTAATTATTTTTTTGGTGGATTTGTACTAAGCTTCATTAGATCTATTCATATATGGAATATAAAGCCTCTAGCAACTGTAACTAACAAGCTAGACTGACCTTTTGACCTCTGTGACCTTGACCTCTGAGCTGACCTCAGTGAAATTTGCATATTGGTGTTCAGCTTCACATGATCAATACACATACCAAATATGAAGGTCCTATCACATCTGGTTGAAAAGATGTAGGCAATGTTAAAGTTCTGTGAACGTTTTCAAATTTGCACTCAGTGACCTTGACCTTTGACCTGACCCAATTTTTTTTTAAAAATTTGTATTCAGCTTTATAAGATCTATTCACATATAGAATATCAAGCCTCTAGCAATTGTAAGTAACGAGCTACCAGTGATTTTGTTGCCTTTTTTTAAAAACTGCCTGTGCCTTTTTGATTGGGAAAATATAGCACAATTTTAGATAAATTGGGAAATTAATTTCCAACATTAAATACTGTAAATTCATTCCGTGTCACCATAAATGGTTTTCAGGATGGATTCATTGTAGGGACACTTCAAGATATACATGTAAAAAGTTATATTTACTATAATGATTTGGAAGAATATGCAATCTCACCCCTTTTGGGAATTTTTTCAACACAATTGGGAAGAAAACCAGAGGCTCCCAGGAGCCTGTATCGCTCACCTGGCTTTCAGTTGCCTTAATCAAGGAAACATTGTAAGTTATACAGTTGATCTTCAGTTTCTCAAACTTTTGTAGCTTGAACACCTCCAATATCTTGAACTGTTGATAAAGTCTGATCATGTTTTACTATATTTCTTTGTTGGGCTTTTCTAAGGACCACTTTGGACACCAGTTTTGAAGTCGAGACGTCATTTTGTAAATGGCAGTCAACAAACAATTTTCAACATCAGTTTGAAGTCGCAACATCAATATCTATTTGGAAATCAAATTTCATTGAAATCAGACATTGTTGAATTTTCTCGCCTTTTTTGGCGGCCATTTTAAAAATGGCGGTCAATGATCAATTTTTAACATTAGTTTTGAAGTGCAACATCAAGGCCTATTTGGAAACCAAATGTCATTGAAATCGGACAATGTTGAATTTTCCC